>BMAW01118679.1:235215-286326 GCA_019974015.1 Nephila pilipes
GCTCGTCATGTAATATGATAATGAAAATGTTATTTTTAGCATATACATTGTAACGTTGTGTAAAATATTTGATGGAAACTTAGTTCTCATTGTATTTTATTTGGATGAAAGCTTAAATTACCAAAGTTTTGTTTTTTAAAATTTTCGTTTAATTTCGTAAATTGATAATTGAACCTGTTTTAAAAGACTTAAAAAAAAGTGCAATCCATCCAAGAAATATTTCTATAATCATACATGGGTATCTTACCATCAGTTGATAATGTTCTCCGCACAGTTGTTCTTCTTCTTGTAATTAGACACACGACACATAATACGACAATCAGAACTACAGCTGAGCTTACAACTGGCACTGTTATTAGCAAATGTCGGTAAAATGATCCACCAACATCACTTACTTCAGACGGTCTAGGCGGATATTCTGAAATATATGTGAAAATGATAACTTTAAAGACAGACAGCAATGTAATAGCTTTGAGGGGGTGAAGGAACGATCTGAGAACTAAACGTGGATTTTTGAGCCAACAAGCATTTGATCGTAATTTTTCATATTATATATAAAAAAAAAAAAAGATTTTTATCAATAGAATATAGAAGAATTGAGGATTAATTTGTTCAACAAAAAGCATATGTTCTGTTTCAGACTACACTTCATAATACAATTTGCAGTTTAAAATTTTTTGTTTTCAAAGAACTAATAATTATATTTATGTGAAGTAAAACTATTTCTCGTGTTATAAAGTTCAAGACTGACTTAAAAAAGTAATATCTCTAGGAAATTTGTTACTCTGACACTTTAGAATTCAAAATTAATCCTTTTCAAAGGTATATGAATTACAAATCCTTCCACTTTTAAGATAATATTTCCCATTCAATGCAAAAAGAAACGAGTTATTATTTTATTAATTCATAAATACATTGTGTTCATGAACTAGTATTCATAAGAATAAAATGTCTTAATAATAAACATATTAGTTTTGGCTGACATATGTATTAAAATATTTAAATGAAAATATGAAGAAATAAAAATATATAAAGAGTAGTATTTAGCTTAAATAGAATGTTGATTGTATTTTTTTTTTCAAAAACTGGAGGATGAGGGAAGATAAATATCGCTTAGAAAGTGAGTCAACTTTCATTATAACATCTTTCAAATGTGTTGTCATTACTTAAAAATAAAACAAAACTGGTTTTGAGAATAAACCCTAGATTCCCTCCCTCAAAGGTGAGTTACTTCGAATAGTTTTCTCACATATTTCCTGCATTCATTCCAAGCAGAAGCGCACTGACACACTGGCACTAGTTAATGATCTAATTTTAGTAGTAAGCAATAGAGAATCAAATGATGTTTTTCATTTCACCACTTGCTGAGAAACCAATATCGTCTTACCCATTCTATTTCATCCCATAAATCTGTTTTATCCCTTAGGGTTACCACACCCGTACCGGTAGAATGAGATCCCTTTCAATATTGTCCTTGGAACTTCTCCCTCACAGCTGCAGGCGAGCGACCTAAGACCCTATTTCGCACCCTTGTCGGAACATCTATTGTAGTTTGGATTCCGGACAAAATTTACAGCCATTTTTATTTGGAATATATGCTATTTGTGTATGATATGTGGCATTACGATCCCAAGTTAAGTAATCAACATTTCTCTTAAGTCCCAATTCAAGAGAAATGTTGTGTTTAATACTTTATTCATTTGTGCATACATGTAAAATAGCTTTTCTCGATATTTTACTTTTAGAGGAAAAAATTGAATGCAATAGCATTAAAGATACATTTTGAAAAGAGGAAATGTGTCAGACATTTAAAAAAAGAATCATTTTATTCCTCTACTTCTAAGAAACTGTAAGATTAAAGACATGTATATAATACTAAAGATTGTTTATTTTCATGAAATAAATTTTACATTTTGAAGGAAAGTACGTATATGTTGTTTTATGCAAAAAATGTTAACAGTTTTTTGAAAAAACTGAAGCTATACATTTATTTAATTCTATTTTAATTGAATCAAAATCTGATCTGTATCTTTCTTTATATATATATATATATATATATATATATATATATATATATATATATATTATAAGTAAACTATATAATTGCGAGTATTAAATTACATTGGTAGTTAATGTTATACTTATTACCATGTTGAACATATTTTTCATCTATAAATTTTACAAATTTTTTGTTTATGCCTATGAAACAAATTAATTGGTTAGAAGTTAAAGTATCGTAATAGGATTTTTTAAAATCAAAATAACTTTTGAGAAAAATTTATAAAAATAATAACACGATTTCTTAAAAAATAAATTTTCCTAATACATTTCTTAAGTTTCTTTTTCAAATCCAAATTTTTTCTTCTTAATTGTAATTTTTAGTTTGCTCATATATCAGAATTGTAACCTTTTCACCGCTATAGATTAATAATACTTCAAATACTATGAAAATTTTATTTATTGTATTTTGAACATTTTATGCACGAAATTCTCCAAACACTTAAACAGCATTAAAATATATACTCTTTTACTTACTTTGCAGAATCTGTGGAAACGATTTTTACTTTAAATTTAATAATGCGTCAAAAAATAAAAATAAAATAAAACTTACGGTTTAAATTGGTAAACATTTTATAACATTGCATTTTCTTACTCAAAAATAGCTTATTATTAATGTTTGGGGATAATACCAGTTATATATAAAAATATGAATATTATAAGAAAATTAGAATCTTTTCAATATCATTATTTAGTTATCTTTCATTAAGTATGAGTAAGAGAGACAATACCTCCAGTTGGTGTCATCGTAGCAAATACGTATTCAGCATCCGTTGATCCAGCATCATTTCGTGCAGTCATCAGTAGGGAATACCACGTTCCGGGTATAAGATCCATGACTGTAATATTTTGTTGCTCGGGTATAATGTTATTACTGACCAGCGTCCAATCCTGTTGTCCATTGGCCTTATACTGAATTACGAAAAATCGTATTGGGCAACCTCCATTGTGCCAACTGTTCAGATTGACCAGAAGTGTGGTATAATTAAGGCTCAGAAGAAATCGCTTATCGGGTGCAATCGGGGCTAGAAAAGAGAAGAAAAATGCTTTTTTGCGTTAATTTATTCGAAATTAATATGTAAATTTAAAAATACATGATGGTTATTTGGTTACTTGATTTTTTTTAAAAAATAATAAACTATTGAAAAGCATTTCAAATATGTTAAGAATATTGTAATTTGCATTGCATGCTTTTATATTTGTTCTATAGTAACATAAGAATATCAAGTTGGGAAAGGAATACAAATTTATTACCAAACGCTATAAAAACGTATTTTAAAAGAATATAGCTTACATAATAACTTTTTTTTTTCAAATAAAAGTAGTCTAAAACCGTTCTAACTTTATTTGAATAGAATATAATTAGTAAAATCCCCCAAAGCCTCTAAGTTCCAGATGATTCCCCATTTTTCTTTAAATTTTTCGTCATCTAAATTGATTCAAATAAACTTCCAAAACGTTCATAATAAAGAAGAACCTTAAAAATTAAAGTATTTAATTAAAATTAATTCCTTAATTTAAAGAATTAAATATGATTATATATCCAATGGAGTTTTAATATTTAGAATCACTGAAGTAAAAGTATATATTAAAAGTAAATATTTTTGATTTTACAAAGTGGATATGTAGTATTCAAAAAAGCAAGCAGAGGGGAAAATGATTCAAACAAAACATTTTTAAATATAAATTTAAGAAAATGCTCCACTCTTGCATTAATATAAATGTATAACAAAAATAAAGAATAGCTCAATCGCTAAATTAAATAAATAAAAAAAGTAGAATGATATTTGTTCAATGCTATTCCCAGACATGGTTGACACAATACTTTACCAAGAGAGAAATATATAATTACATGAACACAAATAATATAAGCTATTGAAGTGAGGAAACAATAATAATAGGAGGCAAATTAATGTTCCCTGCCCTTCCCTGAATTATTGTGAGATACTTTATGTATCATCAGTCTGAATAATAGATTATTCCAACTCATCACATTTTTCTTCTATCAAAAAGTCTGAGTTTGAATTAAACTTATATTTGTTTAGGGAGTTGTCCAAAATAAAGTAATCTAATTACAATTTTAACTAGTTGTAATATTGCAGAAACCATTAACTTGCCAGATTATTTTATAATAAAACAAGTATACACTCAGATACACAAGTATACACTGATTTATATACAAAAATAAAGTTTAGATTATGAATAAGATATTTTTGAGTTAAAATAGTTTGAAATGAAGTAAAATGAGATTATGTTTAAATAAAACGTTCGATTGATAAATGGAAATAATTT
Source organism: Nephila pilipes (assembly GCA_019974015.1). Taxonomy (NCBI): domain Eukaryota; kingdom Metazoa; phylum Arthropoda; class Arachnida; order Araneae; family Nephilidae; genus Nephila; species Nephila pilipes. The sequence continues at coordinate 239,566 of BMAW01118679.1, forward strand.
ATTTATACAATTTTTTAAGGAAATATGATTACGTATAATGATACTGAACACAGGGGGTCTAAATTAAAACGAAATGTTATATATTAAATAATCGAATAAATAATGCTTATGAGAAGGGTAACAAAATCTGTAGATATTAAAAACATCTTGATTTGCAATTTCTGTCAAAATTTTCACAAAATATCAGAAATACTGTTTGTGTAGATATTAGTATCACTCGGCTAATCTTTAATTTCAATTTTCAATTCCAAAATTTTATAGCAAATTTTAAGCTCCTTGATGACTTATTCTATTAGAAATAGACAAATTTATTTTGAAATATAATTCAGATATAAGTGTTCTAAATATCTTAAAAATAACTTTGAAATAATTAATAAATAAAGTTATTGCTTTTTTCAATAATTTTATGTTTAAAAATAGTTTTTGATAGATATTTCAAAGCATATGAAGAAATAGTAGAAATGCCTTCTTAGCTATATGCAAATTTAAAAATAATGCAAGTTATAAAAGGTTTTATGTTGATATTATTGCGATTAAATGTAGAATAATTGTAAAAAAAATTTATTTTATTACTTCAAAAGTAGTATATAGATACTTAAAGAAAAATAATAATATTTTTATAAATAACATTAAAGTTAAAGAATATTATTTTGATTAAATATAATCTTTACACACAAAGAGTGAAAACAATAAAAACAGGCATTCAATGTAAAAAACCCCCCCTTTAATCATTTAGCTTCTTTGCTTTAACTTAAGTAACGTATTTGTTTGCATTGACCCTATGAAATGTTATTTTTTTCATTGAGAAAGGTTTTAAAAATAACAGAAAAGAGATTTAATGTACACTTACACAATTGTATTTGAAATAATGATATTCAATGAAATAAGAGCTGAAATAAGAACTATTCAGTGAAATAAGAGCTGAGTATCATAATTTATCACAATGATGTACATAGGTATTTAGTACAGTAATTTTATTATTTGTTATATAAATGAATTAAACTAATTAAATTCCAATAAATTGAGGGGAATTAATAATCATTACCACCCCTGTGATACATAGTCTCCATGAATATGGAGCAGTGGCTCTTGATTTTGGATGATCCTTGTGAACATCTTTGAATTCACAAATGAAAGATCTACGGCGGGTCAATAAATACATAATTCTCAAGAATGTCAGCAGTTTATTCAGGAGGAAAAGGTTTTTTATTCCGCGTTTTGTTGACCCTTTCCCTCTCACGGCGACGTATATAAATGAGATTTCTCACCAAGATTGACGCACACACTGTCGATTTAGATAATCTACACATTTCACAGACACACATATTTTACATTCTGCTCAGATGCTCTACCCACTTAACAGAAACACAAATTCTACACTCTGTTCAGACTTACTTCACAGACACACATACTCTACACCAAGCCTGTCTAATACAAAAGATGTCGCACGCCACTGTGGAAACGCATTCCATTCCGGCGGGTAGCATTATTTACGTGTTTGTATGAGATTTCGATTTATCACCTCCTTTTTAATATTAGCTCTCTTAACTCTAAATTCTCACGTTAGAAACTACTACTACTTCCCCTCTCGAGTTGAGAGGAGCGAATTACTCATCCCCTCGAATTCTATTAGAGAAATCAAGAACATTCTGAGATAAAATAAGGGACATTATATTTTGTTGAACTAAATGTATTTATTCGAAATATAATTTCAAAACTTTCCTGCAGTTACAATGCACTGTTGATGCTAAATTATTAGCGATTAATAGACACCGAGCAGTCAGTTTGCATGGAACCGTACGCTTCTGGGTCAAATATATCAGGCTTGCTGTAGACAGACGGGCCACTTCTATTTCGCATGTTCAATGCGTCTCATTTCCTCCCCGTCTAGTAATGCACATTCCCACTTTTCAGTAGGTTTGCTGGCATGTGCATCCCCCATTCACGTAAAACGGCCGGAGCACTTTTAAAAATCAGCTCAATGTTAAAAATTTTTCTGAACAAATATATGGAAAAAAATTGCGACGATAGTTGAGTCATTGTACTGAGATATTCTAATAGTTTGATACAAACAATTCTTGGAGGAATGTTCTGTACTTGTATGTACAGTAAAAGTTTAAATTTTTGTTCAGATGAAAAAACTAAGCCACAGGTTGACATCGGGTAGGTCGCGAATTGGACAGATCTACTCAGATACACCACATATTTCAGACACATAAAAACCACAGTTAGACGCATTACTTCCAGACGTATAACAATTTAACACACACAATCACTTCACTATGTAGCGTGAATTAAAACACTGCATCTGCGTCGGGGTACTACGTATCTCATCCATTAGGCATGACATTTCGGTGTTATGTAACTTTAACTTTTTCTTCTATCTAATTCAATAAATAAATCGTTGAACCAAATGTTTATCTTCTCTTTGTGTAATTCTATGTCAATCAAGTTACTTTATTCTTATCTTTGATCGAATCTTCTTTTTTCCCATTGTCTGATTCTTTGGCACAATTATAATTTCTAAATGGAGTAAAGTCATAGTTTAAAATATAATTTCTATTTAATATGAAAGTCTAAGTGATGTATCAAGTATAACGTATTCTATGAATATTACCTTTGGATAACTTTTGATATCTTTACCTGCACCTAACTGATTCTCTGAAAAATGAGACACCTTTAATTAAGTTACGAGGTATGTCTTTTTTGAGAAAATGACACACATTTTAATTATATTCCCTTTTAAAAATTCGACAGCTTTTTTATACCTTGGTTGATAACATTCTTAGTTCAGTTGAATAAGACACACACAGAAAATTAATGAGTAAAGAACATGAAAAAGTTTGTCAAATAATTTATTTACAGTGAAAACGTGAATATCTTTCAATTTCAAATTAATGATTGACAGTATGAAATAAATAAACACTTTACAAACAGTTTTTTTTTCTTTTTAACTAAGAAAGAAATGGGGCCAACCCCGTTTAGATGTTTAATGGCCACATTAATAGTGCAATAATATCTTAAATAACTTACAATGCAATATCTACAAATCTGCAGTAAAAAAAAACAATGTCTTAGCATGCCTATGTAATAAGAGCAATTAGTTATTTCTCTTCACTTAACAGTTTATTATAAGAAACGTAAGCAAAAAAGTATGAGCTATAGTTACAGAACATTGTGCATCCGCTCACCCTCCCTCTTTCATGCTGCAATAACTAAATATCGCTAAAATTGTTATGAAAAGTAACATACACTAACTCATATGCTTATAAAATCTTGTTTTTAATCTCTTGCTCTTTTCCTTAAATTTAAAAAATTATACAAATCAATGCTTGCAAATATTTTTTCGCTGTATAGGAGTTCCATTCTGAAACTGATAGTTTAGGCTTACGAAATGCTAATTCTGTTCGTAAAAATACAGAGTGAACTTAACAAACACGTACTTAGGCTACATATTCAATCAAATGGCTGTGAGTATTTTTTAAGTTAATGAGGTATGAAGTTTAAACGGCATTGTAATATCATTCTAGCGCATATCAAATAGTTAAATAAGCTCAAGAGGCTCTCTTTTCCCCCGAATGCATGAAAAAAGATATTTTACACGCTTTATTAATAATAAAAAACTTCAAGAGATATTAATTTCCTGATAACTCTTATCTTAGAGCTCGTTGCTAACTTATCGATTTAAAAAAATTGTATGTAAAAAGAAAGTAAAAAATTTGGTATGTCACTTTATTTTTTTAGTCAGTTTGTGTTTTATATTTGTGTTATAATACGAATAAAGCTGACATCAGCGATTAATCTTGGGTCATTAATAATTAAAAATGGCTTCATTTATTTTTAAAAGAAAAAAAAACTGGTATAAAGAACTTTTTATACCTTTCTGAAAGTATCATTAGGAAGGTGGTACAAAAGAAATGGAGCAGAAACTTACCCACAAACGTCATTTAAATACTTTAATGATCACTGTGAGGTATTGAAGTTATAGTCCATAAAAAATTTCTTTCAAATAGAAGTTAAAAGCTTTCTTAGGTTTTATTGATTGCAATTGGCGATAAGAATTTACATGTATCAATGCATATCAAAAGGATATCCTCAGTTGATATCCCTTTCAAATCAGAAATGAATCTTTTGTAATTTATCCAACTAAAATATTAATTTTAGATTATTAAGATAATTTCTTCTGATATCACTGCAAATCATATAACAATATCTCTGAGAACTGTAAATTTTCGAAATGCAGCTTTTGTGTTCTATTAATACTATAATAAGATTTTACTATGCAAGAAATCTAATTAGATTAATTTTCGTTTCTTAAAAATAAATATATTTACTATCAAATTCTTAAAAGAAATACATTACTACTTCTCCAGTAGCTCAAATATATGAACAAGAAAAATTATCCGTTCATTTTTTATACTAAGAACTTTAGTAATAAAACACTATTTCAGCTATTGTAACATTCCTCAAAATATAAATAATTAAACATTGTATGAATGTCTAATTGAACAATATAATAATTTTTCATATGTTTAAGAACGGAATAATCCACGTTAAGAATTTTTAAACAAGGAACTATTGTATTACATTAGTTATAAGAATGCAACATGTGATTAGTACTAGAATAATAAGTTTATAAATTCTACGTAAATGTTTAATTTAATTACAAAATTTAAAAACAATTAGTAATTACGATACCTAAATTTATAAAAAAAAAATGAATTAATAAAAATGTATTTTAATATTCAATCTTGAATTTCTTTTAAATATATTGAACACATTGGAATTCTTTTTCCAAAGAATTTACCGCCCGAAATCGGAAAACTATGCGGCAGCTGAAAAACATAGACTTTAAAATTTAAAAAAAAAATTAAAATAAAGTAACAGAGATAACATAATTACAAATTGTAAATTAAAATATTTTTCAAAATTATCGTGTGCAATTTTTCTCTGAATTCTAACATGATTTACATTGTTTAAAATTCACCATACGATTTTATTATCAAAAAAACCTGTTTGCTGAGTTGTATTAAATATACTAAATATATCATAAATTACTGAAAAAATCTTAGATAATTATTTCTGAACCAGCCCATATTATTTTATAGAAAACATATCACATTGAATATATGCTCTTAAACAATATATACCAAATTATTATAATTTTCTTTTTTTTATTCTAAGATTCATTACAATGGCTTAAATAGATATTTTTTTAAAGAAGTTATTATCTCATGTTTGATACTGTAAGAGACATGAATCCTTATGTAAGAAATCATTTCTTACATAATGATAAGTTTATCATTATGTAAGAAATGATTTCTTTTTTAAACAAATTTTATTTTGAAATTAGATAAATTTATATTATTAGTGCAGATAAATTTACATTATTTTAATATAACTATATTCTAATAGTTAAATATTTTTCTTACACACAGATTTTATTTAAAGAATAAAATTAGTTAACATTTATTCAAGTTTTAAATTAGTAATTGTACAGGTTATTTATTACATTCAATTAAAGCAGGTTAAGCAATTAAATCTTTCACTGTTCTCAAACAGAAAAAATGACAAAATCATAGAAAATAATTTTTAAAATGAAAGATTAGTTATTTTTTAAAACTGCTATTTATTTAGCTGTTTTAACTTATAATTATGATGCTGTTTACTGTACATAGCATAAAAAAAGAAAGATATTGAATATAGACTCCCTCTTTCTTCTTCAAAAGAATAATAATCCTTGACGAGGTCTATAACAAATGAAGTCTCAGAAAAACACAAATTGGTAAGAGTGCTAATATATTAGTCGATATAAGAACACCTATACTCTGCAAAAAATGTAGGATTACCCATTAAGAAATAAGAAGATAAATAAACAATACCAGCAAAAATACTTCGCTTCATATTATATTTATGTACTTAATCTTAGCAACTGCTCATCTTATTATTTCTGACGGTTGACATTTGCTATAAATGAATATGTCTCAATTTTCCTCAGAGGTTATGATTTAGCTTGCATCTAAGGAAAGACACAAATACGATTATTTTTTATTTAGGTAGAACATACTTTCGTAACATACTATGATTATTATTTACGACAAAAATACATTTTAAAAAAATTTCCTATATTAATATGCATTTAGTCTGGTACTTAATACGTATGACACACACATATACACAGGTGTAGGTGTGTCATACGTATATATATATATATATATATATATATATATATATATATATATGCAAATATGAAAATGTAAAACTATATCATTTTTCAACATAGAATAATACAATACTCCTACAATAAGGCAAAATTTACAAATAACTCTTTTTAGACAGGTTTTAAGAAAAATGTATGCAGATAAAATGATTAATTGCATCATTATATTAAAGGTCGCTGGTGCTCTTTCATCTTCTTTTGATAAACTGACAAGAAGCAGAATACACAGAAAAACCCAATGAATAATGACCTCTTTTAATAGTTAGTAACTCTAACTTTCAGCTTTGGAAGCGCTATTAAAGCTCAGAATATCAAATTACATGTACAGTAATTTAGGGTTTTATTCAATGCAGATGAGTTTTGCATTAAACTCAAATTTAATTTCATGATGACAGCTAGGAAACTAAAGATAATGCATGTATCGTGGGACATATAAAACCTCAGATAAAAGGAAAATTTGAATTATCTTCATACGGAAAATAAAAACGAGACCTTTACTAGTCTTTAAATAAATTTTGTGCTGTATTCAACGATGCTAGGAAAGTAGTTTTAGTTCAAAATAAAGCTTTTTATTAACAGTTCATATTGTTGTGATATTATATAATTATATATTAGTTGTGATATTATATAATTATATATTAGTTGTGATATTATATAATTATAAATTAGTTGTGATATTAGTTATTACTTCATTTAAATATTTTTTGTTGATAAACAAACTTTTAATCTGCATTTCTTATCAACATAATTATGGAAAATAAGTAAAACATATCCAAGAAATTAAATTTCTTACTGTTCGATATTTTATTAAGTATTTCAATTATGTAAAAAATCCTATGAAATGAAACTGTAATGCTGCTTATAATGTTGAATGAGTTAACCTATATTAGCAATTTTTAATATAGATTAACGAATTTCTTTAATACAATTGACAGAAGCCAAAAGAAAGATTTTTATCAAAAGCTGAAAGAATAAGTCACTTATATGTGATAAAGTGTTTTTTTTTAAATTTAAACATTGTGTTTAAATTTATTTTAATGTATTATCAATCCCGATGAATCAATAATATAGAAAATAATCTATGCTAATACAGAAAATATTTATTTGAAATGTTCCGTATCTACACATGTGAATATTGATTCTAATTTCAAAAATAAAATAAGTGTTTTTACACAAATTTAAGTAAAATACAACCGAATAATAATTAATAGATTTGCTGCGTAATTTGATACAATAAGAAACAAAAGACTTAACTCCCCAGAATTAAGTATTATAAGTTATATAAATTTAAAACCATTAAATAAATATTCAAATATATGTCAGTAGTATATGCTCCCTATTTGTGAATATTTTTTGTTGTAGAAATTAATTTCTTACTAATTATTTTCATTGATATTAATATTGATTTCTTAATTAGTTTAAAGTTACATTTTAAATATATGTATTAATAAAGAAATCAATGAAATGTTCAATAAAATTGATACCATAAAATATTGTTCCAATAGACATATTCAACTCTTACATTTTATGTTAATTATTAGGATATTCGGATTGTTTTGAATTTATTGTAGTAAAGCTAGATATATATTAAACTGTAGTTTTTAATGTAGTGTGTTTTTTAAAAAAATAGCAAATATGAACATTTTAAATAATTATTAAAATCTATGTGAAAACTAAACTGTTTCTAATAATTTTTAATTGACTTATAAATGTATATAAGTTTATTACAGTGCAATATAAGACGTCACGCGTGATTGTTCATGATTTCTATAAATAACGTTCATTAAGACTGAGAAGATAAATCTTAATAGCTAAAACCTATTAAACTCAACAATTTCACAGAAACGCTACCTTTAAAATATCCTGGCGATTTCCTAGAATGGAATGAGCAAAATACTAAATAAAATGAAAGATACAGATGAAAGAGCTGGAAATGGTACCTTCCTTTAAGAGAAGTGCAATGCACAGAAGCTTGATACAACGAATGACTTCAATAAAATTAATCGAAGCACTTGAATCTTTGAACTGGTCCAGAAATTCGCAAAGTACGATGAAGTGGAAGACATGATTAAAATAGGAGTTTGAAACTCGTTTCGCTGAACTGAGGATTCTAAATCACAAAGTAGTTTACCGTCGGTTCATTGTGGAATTCAACGAATGTTCCTCGAATAAAATATTCTCCAGCTTAGCTTTTCGGAAGTATTGTTTGAGAACAGTGTTTCTGAAATGGTGAATCCATACACAGGTATAATTAACTATGAAAACTAGAAAGTTATTAGAATTGTAACGATTAAAAAAACACGATAGAATATAGTGTACTACTGATCGTGTTCAAAATTTGAAAATGAAAAGCAATTAATGTAACGAGTATAATAATATTTGTTATGTAATGTCATATAAATAGTTACATATTTCTTATATGACATGGTCAAAAAATAAATGTAATCCGAATATATTGCTCTTGACGTTGGCTTAGGTATGAGTTTACACAGAATTTCTAACTACGGAATCAATAAATGAGTGCCAATTTTGCTTGGGAAATTAACTGAGGATCCAATGTCAGGCTAGTCATTTGGCCTGGACACTAGCAAGTAATTAAGGTCTCAGACTCAAAGATTACAGAAATAGAGACAAGCATCGTCAGGAAAGACTTGTTAAACCCAGGGAACATTAACTTCAATTTAATTAAATTATTATGGGTTATTAAATATAAGCTATCTATTTTTATTACAATATTTAATAAATTTTACTATGGATATTGCTTGTTACAGATGAAACTCTTTTTAAACTGCATGACAACGAAACGATGCACTTAACTGTTGTAATGATAATTTAATTATAGTGGTCATTAAATAATCTAAATATGCAGAGATTTTATTTAACAACTGAAGATGCAATGAAATGCATAACTTATCGTAGATTAAATTTGAGATATTTTCTATTTTTGCCTTCTCAATGAATGTAACAATTCACATTTAAAATAACCAGCAAAAATTTAAATACTTCATTGAATTTGAATGAGCATTTTATTGCGCGCGAAAAATGTTTTATTTCAAAAAATACACATAAAAATATTCTCTATGATATACAGAATATTCTTCAGAAAATATGAAAGAAATCTGTAACAGTTTATATATAGCTTTTGTATATTGAACTATAATTTTCATAGTTTTGTAAATTTTATTTCTGTAAAAAAGTATGTGCATAGATATAAATATTTCTTCATACAACATTAAAAACAATTACCGTATAAAATGAAGTTGCATTCCCGCATAGAGCACTGAATGAAGAAAAAGAAATACTGTATTAGTTATAAATCCACGAATACATGATTTATATATAATTCCTTTTTTTTTTTTTATCTCTATACATATTTCTTATTGAAATATAAATTGTGTGAATGTAACATTCCCCCTTTTTTTTTATCTTTCTTCACAGGTTTCCTTTCTTTCAACAAACTGTTTACTTTTCTATTTGATGTCATGTTTATATTACGTTTGATCATTGCGGTATTAAAAGGTAATTTTTTAAAATATTTTTGTTTGTCTACATGGAACAAAATTTTCCTTTTTATCCCGGAAGTAGAAAAAAGAAAATTCCTATTATCCGAGGAAACGTTGGGTCAAACTAACTTGTTAGTCGTCATATACATTTTATAGAGCTCTTTAATTACATAATTATCTCATTATTAGGCAAAACATGTCCTTAAATTGGGAGTTTAAAATAAGTAAAATATTCAACAACAATTTATTATTTTTGATAAAAATTATGTGACACTGGTAAATAGAGTTGACAAAAAATGGGAAAACATAACACACCATCTTTAACAAAAAATATTTACTTAATACAGGTTATGAAGAACATCTTTAACAAAAAATATTTTCTTAATACAGGTTATGAAGAACATCCCAACTTTGAAGAGCAAAAATTACAAACCCGAAGAAATTACACCCATTCTTGATTCAGTGAATTAAAATTAACGCTTCGAAACTCATAAATTACAAATGTATAGTGTGACCGCAAGAGAAATAGAACGATAACCAATCGATTGTAAATAATATCCATCATTTTATAACTGAGGAAATAGGCAAATCTATAGCATATCCAAGTAAGTAATATCAGTAACAGAGAATTCGAGAAAAAATAATGGGCAGAAACTTTGTCTTATGATTGGCACAAAACTCATTAACCTTCAGTGAATTGCGTTCCACTTCAACGATTTTTGAACCTCATAAGCACGCATTGAGTCGATTGATTTTGACAGTTGGTGTAAAATGTCGCTTCATCACTAAAGACAAGCTTAGATATAAATGACTTATCTTTGTCGAGCTCATTAAGAGAAAACTTACAAAAAGTAATTTTTAGTTCTTAATCATTTTGGCTTTGTCAAACTATAACTTGAGTAGTTTGAAATTCTATCGTTTTCTCAACGCTTTCCAATTTAAAAGATACGGTTTTTTCCCCTACCACTACCAAAATGCATTGGCGAATTGAAAACACGAATAACTGCAGCCATTTAAACTGTATCACTGAACATGCTAAAAAGGTGTAGGATGAATTCGATTATCAACTGAACATTGTTCATTGATTACATCAAATTTTTAAGAATTTTATAAACTTTAAAGAGTTATTTTTAATTAAAATTCTCAAAAAAAAAAAAAAAAAAAATAAAATATTTTTTTAAAATAAAATTAAAAAAAAAAAAAAAAAAAAAAAAAAAATCTGTAATTGCTTCAGTTTTGTAATAGCATCCTTTTAAAGTCAGGATATTCTTTTATAAATAACACATACATCTGCACAGATTAAAAATCATACTGGAAATATTTCTTACAAAATTTATACTATTACAATCAATACAGTAATCTTTAGTTTAGAGAAGTCTGCTTAAATCCCTTTTGAAAATTTATTTATGTCTTATTTTTATACTAGTTTCCATAGATCTCCTTAACTGAATACAGGGCCGAGGTAGCCTAGTGGTCAAGGTCATGGACTAGCGGCTGGCGGTTTTCGTTCAGTCGCGGGTTCGATCCTTGGCCACCAAAGACGCGCCGTGTAGCCGGGGCTGATGCACGTTAAATCTGTTCGGGGCCCAAAGTCCTCCCGTTGGTGTGGTGTGGATGTTAGGAGAGGGGGGTGCCAGCTCAGGTGTCATCCTCGTCACTTGACCGTGGTTCAAAATTACGAGGTCCGTCGCCAATAGCCCTAGTGTTGCTTCTAGTGCGACGTTAATAAAAACTAAATCTTAACTGAATACGTTTTGGAGTCAGGAATTTTTTTTTTTGCTTGCTCTTCGATTAATACTTTTCATTAACTTTTCAAAGAATACCAGGTTCTTAATGGTCTAGTATAGGTTTTTCAATGTTTTGTGCAGAATCTGCATTGCTTATAATTTCTAGTTTAACATCAACCTTTCACGAGCGCACTTATTTTCTAAAAGCTCTTATATTTTTTAGATCATGTAAACTCTTATAAAAATATTACTTGAACCTACTAAAATAACTTACACAACTTCATCTAATGAATATCAATTGTTCAACATGATTAATCTTGAGGGTAGATTGATGGATATATTTAAATGGCAAACGTTATAGGATTCTCCTAAGGTCGTGTTGAACATCATTTTTTCCGGCGAAAAGCAGCAAGTAGAAATGGAAATGAATTAACTAGGAAGTCCTCTGAGAAAAAGAAATCAGCCTTGCTGCCTCTAAAGCTGCCCATAATTGAGAAAATTAGAATATCGAGATAGACTGATGTTTTTATCATATCTCATTAAAGTTTTTTGTGAATCACATGTGATGATCTGCGTGGTCAAATCATTTCCTGGAAATGATCACAATTTTTTTCTAACCCTTTGCGAAGAATTTTGGCCCTGCTTTCACTCTGGAAAATTATTTCATTGATTGGGTATATGAAATTAAAAAAATGACTACAAATAGTTGAATATAACTATTTCCAGTCAAATTTTAGTTCAGTTTGACCAGAGGACGCAGTACTTTTCCCAGTACCCCAGTCCAAGCATTACCCTCAGTTTCCCTCTGGATCTTTGCATACTGTAATTCTAAGACTTTGGGCACTTCAGGGTAAAACACTGATGCCATTTAGTTAGTTGAGCTCTTTATAAGTGTTGCTGGGTTAAATTGAACTAACGTTCCCCCACTCTCCTTGCAGATTAGAGCACATTTTCACATTACGTAGAGAATACTTTTTGTAATACATTTGAAGTAAAGTAATTTAACATTAAACTATTTTTTTGCATGCAAAATCAAAAGTGTTAGAGCAACATCATTCTGTATGACTCCAATTTTTTTTAACTTGATAGAATTCAAAATTCTTATAACATGTATTGTTGCACAAGAAATATATTACTTTTGAGGAATTGTTAGCAATAAATACACAATAGCTATTTAAATGATTTTTTTTTTATCCTAGAATGTAAATATTGTGAATAATATTTTTTTGGGGAAACACTAAAGCTTAACTAAGCCCATTGCAGAATCCTTATTGATAAGGGTAGTGCATCCACGACCATAATTTTATTATTTGTAACATAATCTGAATGTTGTAGATGTCCTTGAGAGATGCATGTTTCTTTTATGGAATAAATTTATATATTTTTTTCAGATGTCATTACTATTGATTCATGTAGAAATGAACTTCAAGTATAATGACATCATTATACTCGAACTATTTTTTCCAAAGATGAAAAAATATCTTAAGAGGCATCATTTTTCTTCTGATGAAAAGGTGAAATTGCTAATAAAGCACATCGACAGCGACAGTCATCATGATTCTTCTTCGATGGATTTTCTCGACTAGTCATGTAAGGGCATATTCTTGAAAATGAAGATATACTACATTGAAAAGGGAATCATGCATAAAGTAGATAGTACATATGGCTTTTAGGTACAACTCTAAGAATGAAAATCGCTTAATAAATAATGGGTTTCAGCAACAGAGGCATGACTTGTAAATGAAGCATAGCAATAACTTTTACAGTAATGGCTCAAACTGCGTCCACCACAGTATATAAGCTTGGTAACAAAGTTTAAGCGACTGGTAATAGTATCCATCACTCAAAATCTAATTTAGTCGCATGTTTCTAGAAAGATTTGGTATGCTTGAAATTGTACACTAATCCTTTTACCGGTGTTGCATTTAATATATCATATTGAAAGGTGATAACGGTCACTCTGAATATATATATATATATATGGAAATATTAATAAATGTTTACTCAAAGCACCGTGAACTAGGGCTTCTCTATAGTAATGCTTACAACAATTAGCGCAAGTTAGCACCTTTCAGTATGATATATTACTTGCAATACCGGTAGGAGGATTGGTGTACAGTTTCAAACATACCAGACCTTTCTAGAAATATACGACTGTATTAGATTTTGAGAGATAGATACAATTACGAGTCGCTTAAACATTGAATATATATATATCACATTGATATTCCTAAGCAAAAATAAATAGTTTATTTGACTGTACTCTACAAATTAATGATTGTGGAAGGAACTCTAAATCACTCTGAATGTATAAGACGGCTGGTTACTAGAAACTTTCAACAAAGTATTATAAGAGCAAGTTAACAATAAAGAAGTTAACTTGTTCTTACGAAAATATAAAAGTTAACAATTAAGATATGCATAGTAAAGAGATGTATGTGAAAAATTTCTTCTGACATAAGCAAATTAAAAAGCTTTAGTGTAAGTTGTTATACGTTTGAAAAAAAGTATTTTTTCAAAATAGCCAAAAACTTTATTGCCATTGCTTTTAAAAAAATAGCAATATTTCTTCATGAATTTGGGAATTAAAATACCTTAGCAAATTCCTTTTCAAAGAATCTATATATATATAATATTTAATTTAAGTTATTTTCTCCGTACAAGCTTTGCATAATTATTTGTGTTACATTTCTAATTAATCCGTTAGAATTTAATTTGCGTCACCACTCCCTCAAATCAAATTAAAATGTCTTTATTATTATTATTTGGAGCTATTGTTTTTACCTCCACAATTATCGAGTACGTTAATTAGAAATCTGAAATATTTTGACAGTAGTTTTCGTACCCTTTGATGTTTTAATTAAAATGGAGAAAATTGTCAAAGATAAGGAGTGATTTAAATAACTAGAAACATAACCAAAATCGTACAGCAGGCACTATTTCTCCAGTAACATGATTTCAAAGTTGTCGATTCCTTATTATTTTTTTTTAAAAAAATCCATTAATTTTCAGGTCTTGATACTTTAAAATGAATTTTGTGAATTAAAATATAATATGAAAAGCTATTTAATCAGAAATAAAAAACTTTGATAAATTAAAAAAAAAAAGAGTTGAATTTTCTTAGTGTGAAGTGTCTTGTTTATTGCTATTACTATAGTAAATTTTATTTAAGCTACGATTATCTTGATGTCACAAAAATGATTTCAGCATGAATATTTTGTGTTATTAAGTTAAGTAATTTATTTTATTGAAAAAAAAAAGCTATATCATTCTAGACAAAGTTTTAATAACAATAGTTAAGTAACAAAAATTTTATTATATTTATTATTATTTGTTATTAAAATACTGCATCTAAAATAGTAGCCCAAATTACAGAAATTCAGATTAAAAGTATATTTATAGCGGATTTCTGTAGCAGTTCTTCCAATTGAGAGTTAAATATTATGAAGTTTCATTGAGTATCTCTCTCAAAGCATGAAAAGTGACTAATGTAGATTACAATACAATTATTGAAGTGCAGTGAATAAAATTTAGGAGATGCATTTATAAGCAGCCCTTAATTTAATATTGTGTTATATACCTGTGCAAAGGAATTTGGACAAAATGAAAAAATTGCTTTTCTTAGAAAACTATACTTATGTTCATTCTATACATTTTCTAGTATCACGTATGTCCTCCCTTGGCAGAAATAACCTCTTGCACACGTTTTGGTCTTGACTCCGCTAGATTACACATGATCTTGAGTTCATCATCATGAATCCACACTTAAATTACATTGTTTATCATGCGCACCTTTGATGCACAGTTCACCTTACATAAACGCCTCTTCACAAAATTCCTCAAGTTCTCAATAGGACTTAGATCTGGTGAATTTCCAGACCAATCAAGCCCTTTAATTTGATTTTCCAGCATAAAAGTCTTTAGAAGTTTTGAATTGTGACAAGGAGCCAAATCATATTGAATTGTTCCGTTAAAGATTTTCATGAATGAAACTATTTTAGGCCGTAATATTTCGATGTATTTAGTTGAATTCATAATGCCTTAAACAGAAACTAAACTTTCAGTCCCACAAGCAGTGCAAAAAAAAAAAAAAAAAAAAAAACAAACAAACATCTGCTTCAACGGGCGTTTTACAGTCTGTTGGAAATGGCCCTATCTTAATGGTTCATAATCCTTTCATCTCACAACACCTGAAATGTATTCCTGCTCAAATAAAAGAATTTTATCACTGAAAAATACTTTCTTCCAGTCATCAGTAGTCTATGACTTATACTTTTTTGCTCATACTAAACATTTTTTCTTCACTTAAGGAGCTAAAAATTGTTTTTTCATTAACCACCTTACCATACGGCCTACGTCTAGAAGCCCACGCTGTACAGTTATGCTCTCACATCACAACCAGATGCCAATAAATTCCCATGAAGGTCCGAACTTGTTTTCCCTGGATTAATTTTCTATTTCATAATAGAATTTTATCAATTTTTATAGTAGCTTTCCGCTTGCATCCACATCTTTCTCCCCTTTTTAGAGAGGCTGATCCACATTATTTGAATGAAGTTAGGATTCTTGAAACACTTGATTTGGCTACACCAGTTGCAGAAGCTATTTTTCTAACTGTCATAGACGTGTGATATATAAGAGCTATAATATTAGTACTCTTCCTTGGAGTTATATCCATTTTTTTTATCATGTAAAAGAAAGAAAGGGTAAAGACTAAGAAATAATTGCCTCACTCAAAGGCTCACAACTGAAGAATAATTAAGTTCTACGCAACAAATAGGTCTATCAGTCACGTTCACTCTAAGCAAATAAATCCGATTTCAGATATTTCAAGCTCAGTCTAAATAGTTAAAATTGGTTTGAAGGGGTTTCAAACACATCTACCAAAAAAAAAAAAAACCAACTTGCTTCAAATAATTTGTATAGTATAGTAATTGATTGATGATATGAAGAGAGGGAATGAGAGCGAAATTTATCAACGAATATACCAGAATGTTATTTAAATTGAGTAAAAAAACATAGTGAAGATCTGTAGAGAATTAATAAGTTGAACCCTCATTTATAGTTTTACTAAGAACTTAGATCCGATTTTTAAGTATCAGTTAAATAATTGTGGTTATAATATTAAGATTTAGATTCCAACGTGAGTTGGAGTAATTGCACAAGCTTGATTAGATATTTATCTTGTATTTTGATTACCTTGAAATCCTAATAAGTTTAAAATAAGTTAAGTTCTAGTTTGAATTTCTTATTGACTGTGTTTGATGGGTAAATAAATACATATTAATGATAATGAAGTAAGAAATTAGTAGTACTATGGAGTTATATGATATA
This sequence comes from Nephila pilipes, assembly GCA_019974015.1. NCBI lineage: Eukaryota > Metazoa > Arthropoda > Arachnida > Araneae > Nephilidae > Nephila > Nephila pilipes. The sequence continues at coordinate 256,350 of BMAW01118679.1, forward strand.
TTTGCTGAAAGAATACATCAAATAATTAAATTAACAAAACTACTTTTGATATGAGGAAATAATTTTTTTCATAATTGTAGAAATATTTATATATGCTATAAACTTTATTTTTAGATACTTTAATTTAAATACATTCACATTAACGCTTTGGCCATGACTATGCAAAACTGTTATAAACGTGTTAAGATGCACATGGATAATATTAATTAAAGTTTGTAAAAGTAATTGTAAGATTTTTTGATTACATATGTAAATAATATTATGACAGTTGCTTTGAAGAATTTTGAATGTGAGCCGCGACATTTTTGTAAAATCCCGAAGGTAAAAAAAATAGAACAAGGCTACTGATTTTTCAAAATCTTTGGATGAAACTTTTATTAATGAATATTATAGAATAATAGTTTAATACATTCAGATCATTTTAACAAAATTGATAGTAAGAATTCTTTGATTTCTTTGATTACTGTTTAATTTTTCAAAATAGTTTATATTCATATTTTATTTTTGATTACAAAATTTAAAATAATTATTAAGACTCACACATAGTTGTTAATCCTATATCAATATATATTTTGAAAGCATAATGCATGAAAGAACATTGAAAATAGAGCACCAAGAAAGAAGTGAGTTTCAATCATGAAAATTTGCAAAGTAGTTGAAACATTTTAGATATGACAATGATCCATGTTTGGTGTTAATGCGCATGACCACACACCCTACAGTGACGCTGCAATCAGGAAATGGGTCCTATATAAACTTGTGCATATTGTAAGAATCATAAACGTAAAGATTTACATCCCGACTCTAGGAGGACTTTAGTAAGTGAAGAATGCCAGGTAAGTTCGTGAGAAGCAATTACGCATAGTTAAGCGAGCTCGAAAGAGGCCTGATCGTCAGAATGAAAACCGCAGACTATTCGATACGTCGTGTTGCTCGAAAGGTTAATCGTTTGGAGTGTTCCATCAGAACATGTTAGAGCAGTGGACATGAAATGGTATTCAAGTGTTGAGAGCCGAGTCTGGAGCGACCACAAAGGTGATGAGGCGAGAGGATCGAATGATCGAAACAGAACACCGAAATATCGTCGACAATGTTTACAATGGTGCCAAGTCAGAGCGACTTAGAATGCCACAGACTGGCAATCTTAGTTAGTGATGAATACTAATTAGTTTTGGGGACAGATGGTAACTGCCAGTATCATGGTAACTGCGTGACAGCAGACATAACGGTTTCTGGGGCCATAGTCAATGATAGCCGATTCACTTTAATGGTGGTAAGTGGAACCTTAAGAGACCAGCGTTATTTTGATGACATTCTTCGACTTCACGTGGTATCTTTACTAAATCGTCTTCCAGGGTCAATTTTTTTGCAAGATAATGTTCGTTCGCATACAGCTAGAGTAGTTCACGACTTTCTACGTCATATTCAGTCTCTTTCATGGCCAGTTTACTCCTGGACATGTCTCTTATAGAGTATTTTCACGACAAGCTAAAACGACATATACCGCAGTGTCATTCTATATGGGATTTGGAGGAGGCTGTTCAAGATTTATGTGCCTATCAGCCTCAGCACCACATCCGACGTCTAATCAACTCAATGTCGGACATAAATCTTGTGGTATATTTTAGCAGGAGGTGATCTATTGAAATTGCAGTGCATTTGTTTAATCCTCACAGCTATATTTTATTAAATGTCTTGAATTTAGAATTAAGAGAATATCTCATCTGTATCATTATGTGTATTAAATTTCAATATATGGGTATATTATTATATAATTAAATTTCATTTCAATCCGTAACTCCCTTCTTAGGGCGCTGTTTTCAGTTCTCCTGTGTAGACATTGTATTTATTATTCGGTGCCTTATATGAAACATTTTTAGGATATGTAATCATATAAAGCTAATTCGACTCTTTGTTATAATACATGGTATCATTTCATGCAGCAAGAATGTAAATTATTTTTATTAACGACACGTATCTTTCGCAAGAAAGGCTTTATGCTAAAAGAATAAAAAGTAAAAATTAGCTCACACATATTAAAATAAATGAGTAAAATTTAATTATAAAGAATGGTCTTTAATCCCTTATTCTTATATTTTATATACTATATTTTTGATGGATAAGACAATTGCAATGAAGGAAATATTCTTTATCTGTATTTTGAAAAGCAATTTATTTGTTAAGTTAATTAAAAATGTATAAATATAGATTGTGTTTAATAGATGTTTAAATACAATTCAGAAATTTCTTAAAGTATATTTTCCCTTCTTAAGCATTATACTTCTTTTTTTGGTAATTATAATATTTAAAATAAAAACTGAGACATTAAAAATTCGAATTTTAATGATATAATTAAATACATAATTTTGAAACAAGAAATAAATTCATTATTTGAAATAACTCACAATGAATTTGAGCACAGATTGAGAAAAATGAGGGTTGATGCAGAATTTAAAAGACCAATCTATGCATGATATGAATGAAATAAATTGTGTCATAATATATAATTTTAATAAAGTAATTTTTTTATGGCTGTTACATTGCAAAAACATTTTTTCGAAGTTAGAAAATTCGATTATGGAAAAATTCAAATTTCGCTTCAGGGGATCATTACTTCTTTAGTTTGTGAAACCGATACTTTTGTAACAGTATACATCACTTATTTTATTCATGTTGTATTTCTTGTAATTTTTCAAGCGAATATACTTAAACTTGATGTCAAAACATACATATGAAACTTAGATTAGAAGAAAATAAGAATTTCAGAAGGTATGGTGATTGTTTATTATATTTGGTTGCACATATAAATATTTTTCAAATTTAATTGTATGAATAAACACAAAAATAATCATGAAATGTGTTAATTATATTGTAGTTTTTAAATATATTTCAAACTGTTTCTCTGATTTCTTATGAATTCGTATAAAATATAAGACATACGTTTTAAAATAAACACAAATATGCCACTTTATAAAACTATTCACAGAACATAAAATGTAAAAAAATCTTGTAGTTTAAAAACAATGTCTGAGAAGGCAGTAAACATAAGCCATACTAAAGATAGTAAATGAAGAATAAAAGTAAATATTCCTGAGCAAATGAATAAATGAATTATAAAAAGGCAAACAATGTGTACAGTCACCCTTTTTGCCTATCTTATTCAATTCATGGAATAACATTTGTGTTCTAGCTAAGAGAAAATTTTTACTAGAATAATGTACATATTCAACTACGCACAATATGGAACCACATTTATAAATGATATTTTAACTCATTTAAATATGTATGCAATTAAACAAAACAACGCTCTAGACTCTAAATAATAAAAACAAATTCGAAAAAATTATTATAAATAAGAAATATCAGCAGAATAAGTTTTGCCCCACGTATAATAATCATTTTGGATTGTACATTGAGCCGTCCAAATGGAACATTAGTTAATAAAACATGACATTCTTTTTTATGTTATTGTTCAGAATTTATTTCAAAAATTACTTTAAGTTAAAATATATATAGTAAATTGAAATGGCAAATGCGTGCCATTTTCTTGAATAAGTAATCAAAATATTTCTAAAATAATTATGTTTTAGAAATGATAATGATTAAATATTTCACCCTAATAATTTTGCTCGAAAATATAAAATAAATATTCATTTTATGGAAATAATTAAATTCAAACTGATTAAAATAGTCAATCATAGATAACATAGTTACACCGATAGTTAAATATGTATATGTACCAAATAGATTAAATCCGAGAAACTTTTCTCATGTGAAGTAATAAGAGAAAATAATGAAAAATCTCCCCAACATCATTTTTCACTCAGAAGAAAATAAATGAAACAAGAACCTCTATAGCATGGCAATAATTGAAGTTTCGCATTCAATGCGGAATTCAAACAAGTCAAATGATTCGAAGGCATGGAGACTGCTCTTAATAATCTTTTCTAATTAGTCTTTTGCTGGCGATAATCTCCATTTCTAAGGGGGTGAGAGGTCTAATTAGTCCGACTCTGACAGGGAACATTTCTGTGTTATCTGCTTCGAAATTGATTTCAATGCGAGCCTGCTAATACGAATAACGAATGGGGGATTTTAATTAAAACTTCAAGCTATATACATCTCTCAACAAGCCTTGCACGGGAAATTTTCTGCCAAGCAATTTACTTAAGATTTCATTCGTGGATTTGCTTCACATTTTACTTCCTTGCGTTCTGTGGTGATTGCTTTCAGATCTGGTGAGATTTCAAATTGCAAAGTAGCTTGATGAGATTACGAATTTATTTACGGGATGAAGAGAAACTCAAAATTTGATGCAGAATTAAATGTTTTAAAGACTGGAATAAAGCATTGATTTGACTCTACTGAGTATTTGAGTAAAATGTGTAGTAAATAATAATTCCTGTCATGAAAAGATAAGGATTAATTATATATTGGCTTATCTTACTGTAAATCAGCTGACGTACCTCATTTTTACGACCAATTATAAAAAATATGTCTTAAGATTAAAGCTTCTATTGAAGTAGTGAAGTTTGCTCTAATTTTTAGTTTTTCATCAAGTAAAATAAATTATTTTTGCAAATTCCATTTGTTCCAGAGAGCCCAATTTTAATTTCAAAATTTGTTCCTTTAAAATCCAAATTTAATTTTACATAATATGTTTTTTGGATGCTGTGAAAATGAAAAGTTTAAAACAGTAGAGTTGCATAATACCGTTTTGAAGATAAGTCAATGACCAATATTTTAGATGTTAAGTGGAGAGTACTGTGACTTATCGTGATTTTTCAACTTGTTGCTTAACTTTTGGAAGTCAGTAAAGTTACTTTCTACAGTTTTTAAAAATGTATTTTTGTAGAATTAAATAAAATGTTGTACCTTCTGCATTAATAAAGGCTAATAGAATTAAAATTAAATGTCCACTTTAATACTTTATCGAATTATGAATTTATTAATTTAATGCATACAAATTAAAAATTTAACTTTTGGTTGTAGTGTTACAAAATATGAGAAAATTATTAAATCTATTTTTTCTGAACATTGGTGCTGATATGTAGTTAACAATAATATAAGTTAACAATACAGTTAACAGACAGCTAACAGTACAGCTGGTAGTTTTTACGAAAAGTCCACTTTTATGACCAAAGAATTAAATTAAAATAACTCATTACGTAAACTGTATTAAAGGTCTGATATAAATATTGATTTGATTTTATCAATAATTTGAATTTATATGTCATAAATAATAATTTGATAGTTGTGGCATCATAAATAATAAGAATGCAGTTGTAAATAATTACAATTTTATTAATATCTTAGCTCTCTGAACGATGCAATCTATTTAAAAATTAATATCATAGCGTATGATATATCATAAAATGTCGAAAAATGAGACATAAAGTATATTTTATTATTTTAATTTTAAGATATATGAAAATTGCTAAATGTATTTAATATTTTTATATACTTTGTTTGCAATTTAAAGTTAAAAAACTCAGTATAATGTCCAGATAAAATTAATTATTATATGACAAATATGTATCAAAATTAATTCAAAACAAATAACCACCAAAATAGAAAATTAACTTCAAAAATGTAACTCTAATGAAACATAACGTACATATTACGATTCTTTCTTCAAGACGAAATATTAAGATAGAGCTCCAAGTCATCACATCAAGATAGTTTGGAAGTTAGTAAAGGGAGTTGACAGCTCAAATTTCTGTCAAATTACTTGAGCGTGATTCAAATTTACTCAATCCATCGCCAAAAGTTATCGTATAGGTTCTAACTGTGATGATGAAAACAGTGTGATTCAATCAATTTAATAATAGATACTTCTTTATCTGATGGTAATGCAGGTGCTTATTATGACTGAAAGAAAACTTAAGAATTCAAGCCCAATAGTATTGCATCCAGATCATTCGAATGATATTTGTCTTTATATTCATTTGAACTGAATAAAATGGACAACTTTGATGTCGCATGAACATAATAATACTCATTTTTTTAAAGGAAAGAGTGTTTTTATTTTTAAACCTCATTTAATCCATTAAAATGCGAGAACTATTATATTCAATATTATTCAGCAATTTTAAGACTTAACTGATAAAAGTTAGTAATATGCTTTTAAATAATATTTATTTTTATGTAAATTGTATAACTATAACTTTATGTATGGAAAATCAAAATATTTTGAAAAAGCCAAAATCATCAAAAATTTAGAAAGAAATAAAATTATTATTTGTTTACGGAAAAGAGGAAACGAAATCATATAATATTCATTTGTGGGCAAAAATACACATAATCAACCAATTAAAAATTGAATCAATAAGCAAATTTAGTAAAAAATACACAATTTTTGAATCTTTATGTATAAATTTATGTACGGATTACACACACACACACACACACACACACACACGAATTTGGCATATATAAAAGCATAGAAGTAGGAAAATAAATGTAAAGCCATTTTTCTATTTATATGTACATGGAATATTAAACCAAACTTGACTCCCTTTAATATTAAAATAAGCACAATAAGATGCATTTTTGTTATGAAACGTATTCCGGGTATAAGGGTTTAAGACAGATTTTAATCTAATATATTCAGGAAGCTGTGTTTTGATTAATAACTTTTCTTAAAAGCGCTGATGAGATTCAAGTCGTCTTTCAACTTGAAGACAAAATTCTTTTGATCAGCTGCAGTAGAAAACCTTCTATTCTCAAAGAATACCAGTTCGAATGCGATTTAAAAGTCATTAAGCACTTTTGCTTGGCTCGCGTATTATTTAAAGTTCAATTTTTCTTAAGGCGGAAGTATCAAATGGAAAGAGAAAAAAAGAGCAATACTGATGAATACAATCCAGAAGGGAACATTTTTCGGGTCCAATGGCTTTCATGGTTGGAGCGCAAAGAATAAAGACGTGAAGTTTTTGGACTGATAATCGAAAAACTATTAAGGATGGTCTTTGGTCTGGAGACAAGCCAAGATTATATCTTAGGGGTTGACCTTAAACTGCGAATTTTTGCTTGGAGATATATCAATTTATTATTAAAATTAATTTCTGACGCACATAAGTATACATTGGTATGATAAGAAAATATTAAACTGAGCTATAAATGATTTGTTCTTTACTCCATATATAAAAAAGTAATCAACAGGCATCCCTAATTCTATAAGGAGCAAATAACTTATAATGCTTGATTCCTTGAATATTTGCTAATTGACTAATATCTTACTTTACTGATACGTGAATTTATTTGAAGATATCAGTCAGAAACCAGAGTAAATGTATCACAATTTAACATAGTAAATTTCATACACACATTTCCTGTGCAATTTAATTCAATACTGCTATTGGTATGGCTTAGAGTACCCAATCGAATGTCAAATTTCTGAACGAATACTAACAACGCAATTTGAATAAAAGTCTGTATAAGATTTTCATATTAATACAACTTATTTACAAATAGACAAGAACATTAAATATAGACTTCTCGAAACTTAATTATTATATCAATGTATTATAAGAAAATCAACATTTTTTCGTCCATTTTCAACGAATCAACAAATCACTTCAATATCGAAGCATCATCTAACTGGGTGGCTTGAGCCATCTGTCTAGGTCGACCGCGTGTTTCCACTCCACAAAACAGAAATAATTACAACTAATAATTGTTCACAATAGCGATTATTTTGAGACTTTGTGGATTCATTTAACAACAAATTCTCGCCTTATGTTGAATCTGCAATGATTAAAAGTAGTAGATTTAAAGTGAAAATAATGTATTAAAATAATCTCAACATATTAGCTTTGTTCAAGGAAAATAAGTTTTTAAGCAATCAACTCCTGTGAATTTAAGACTAAAAATATAATTATAATTTGTAGACTATCTCAAGTTACCCATGAAACTAGAAAACTTTCAGTATTATTTAGAACCCTAGAATCCTACATTCCCGTGAAAAAAAAATGAAAAGATGAAAAGGGAAAATGCAAAAGAAATTAAATAAATTATATAGGTAGACAAAAAGATATACTCAAACTGTCACTAAAGGAAATAAAAAGAGAATAATCTAAATAAAAAATTTAACCAGATAGAAAAGATCACAAAATCTTACATGAGATGTCAAGCATAGTAACAAAATTCAGACAAATCTCCCGATTAAAGGGAACTTAAGCGGGGGGAATTGCAGCTTAACTGAAAACAAAAGTATTAAATCGGAAATACATTTCTTCTATCAGAGGAAAAGAATATTAAGGAGTAAATATTGTAAAAACTTGGAAAGAAAAATAAATAAATAAAGCAAAATGGGAAAAAAGGGGAAAGCATATTAAATGCAGTATAAAAACTAAAATTTATAAACATTATTTTTTAAATTTCTTTTAATAAACTTCAAATGAAATTTTACTTGTTGAGGCATTTTTAAACTTAAAATAGGATTATAAATTATATTCCAAAAATGTTCATGCTTATTAAACTCTCCCACAATTACACTTTATGTACCTCAGAAAGAATTAGATCCATTTTATCATATATATTACTAGAAATTTTATTATTTTCCATTTTAAAAAAATATGTAATTATTTCACTTCATTTATTTAAATATTAGTTTGCAATAAATTTGAATACTATGGCTGAAAAGATGATTATAAACTTAATATTTTTATTATTACTAACTTGATCGAAAATAGCATTGTTGATACATCTTAACATCTTAAAATTATTCTAATCAAAAATGTCATCTTTGTAAATATTTAAATAAATATTGGCTAAACAATTAAATATCTTTCTTTCTCCCTCCACTCCTTTTCTATATATACAGAGAGAAATTCGCATTTATTTTGTCTTAAGATAAATATTCTTCATTATATACTTTTTTATTTTTCCAATTACAACTAGTGTAGCAGGTTATGGTTCTTAGGAATTAGAGGTTGCTCAAGAAAAGCTTGAAAGAGAACATTTGGCTTAGGTATAACAAAACCTACGCTCAATGTTAAATATTGAGCTAAATGAACCATATGAATATTAAAATTTCCAAAATTTTAAGGATTGTAATTTGCAACTAAATCTCAACATCAAAACAGTATAATTAATATTTTAAAAATATATTGCAAAGAATTTTGGAAGAAAATTTATAGTTTTTTGAATAAATATTTAAAGAACTTTTTTTCCTGAGTTGTAAATACTATTAATGAATATTGAGAAAAAAAAATAAACAATATGTTTCTTGACTTTACTTATGCTCCTACGTGCGGTACTAGTTAATGATGAAACTTTATTCTTAAATTTTGTTTTCAAAAAGTAAAATAAGAAAAAAAAAAAACTAAAAGATTTTTGACTGAGCGTTTCTCAAGAAACGGGAATGAAAGTTGAGAAAAAAGAAATTCTTAGAAGCTACAAAGCCTATCTTTTCAACGATTTTCAAGCTAGGAGGATTTAGTCTTAGTAAAGGGATCAGAAGGATGCTGTATACTGTATGAATACAGAACACGTCTCCCTTTTATACTTCCCCTTCCTTTTGTACTTCTTCCCTTCGGATTTCTTCGGTCGACTTTCTATATTTACGAATGCTTCAAAAAGAAAATGTATAACTGGATGTGACGAATCTAAGATTTGTGTGTACTTGAGAAACATAGAATATAAAATGGAACGTTTGGCAAAACTTCGAGCAGGAATGGCTTTTTCCTTTGCAGAATAGGAAAGAATATTTTTCTCTATTCACCATTACAACTTTATACAGAAACAAAACATACATTATATATTTACTCAAGAAAATAGCAAAAAAGAAAAAAATAATGTTTTGTTATTTGAAATCAAAAGAAATCTAGTTAGGAACCCCCAAGTATCTAGATACAAAAAGAAATATATCGAAAAAAAGTTTAATTAAAGAAATTTTAAAAAATATTGATACTAAACGTTAAAAATAATTCTTAAAACGTTAATAAGAAGAACAACTAAAAACTATTTTAAAAGTTACAATTTTAGATATCCTCACAAAACACGTTTTTTTCAGTAAGTTATCGCTAAAAAATTTCAATTACTAGTATATTACTGATTATTTTGGGGTAAAAACATATAATTTATTATACAATAAGATAACCATTTATTAAATGGTACAATTTCAATTGATTCTGATGTTTGTAGTGTATTCAAAAAAGGAATATAAACAACGATATTTTAAATAAAATAAATGGAAAATTATTTATTTTTCTATTGAATGTACCTTAGTTATAATTTTTGAAAATTATACAAAAAATCGATGTCGTACTTTAAAACACGTTCCGTACAAGCATTCATGCTGAATTCTATTATCTAATGAGATGCATTCATGACATTTATTACATGTGAATAATACAGAAAAAGAAACAAAATATATAAAATAAATAATGAAATGGGAAAAAAATAATAAATATAAGATTTTAATAAAATTAATGAAATCGAAGTTTTGAAATACGTTCAGATACAGTTAACAAATACACCTTGTATTTATATGTATCCGTTTTATCCTTATCTACTAGTACAGATCTGCATATGCTGTAATTACTTTTAAACTTCTCTGAAAATATGATGAAATACTGAAATTTTTATTTATTTCTACATAAAAAATAAATTCTTTTTATAATATTTTTAGTGATAATCTTATAAATTTTTTAAAAAAAAATTATGAGAAAATAATGTTGGATCACCACTGTAAAACTATATATATAATAATTTGTATTTAAAAATAAATGTTAAAGCTTTCCTAGATTTATCATAACATAATCATGTGTTTATAAGCATGCATGCGATAAGTAAAGTATGGAGAAAATAAATAATAAATGTAGCATGTTGCATTCTTTATTAGAAAACAAAAACTCTTCAGAATGCTCAATTTTCTAAATTATACATTAAGCAACCTGAAACTAAATTTGAATTCATGATAGATTTTCAATTTCTGAGTTTGTAATTATCTTTCATTTCAAGTAATCTTTTCATTCAGAATTACAAGCTATTTATTTAGAAATTATCTAGTAAAAGGAAAATATTAATGAAATTTACATTATTTAATATTGAGTGATACGTAGCTTAATTTGTTTTACATCAAAAAAGCATTACTGATACTGTTCTAAATAAGGAGAAATTTTGAGCAAGACATTTATTTCATGATTCAATTACTCTCTATCCAACGGAAATATTAATATATTTTTTCTCTCATTATTTCTCTCAGGTTACGCTTAAAGACAGAAAAGTATACTTAACACACCGAATAAATTCAGATGTATTTTACTCTGAGAGTATCACATACATATTTTAGAGCCTGCGATTCAAATAATGGAGGTGTAATATAACTTCAGAGTCACAATTTTAGAGATAGAAAATGTCAAGGTTTCAGCAATAAAACATAATTTTACGGAGATATGGTCATTACAAGGTTGGAAGGAAAAATGTTATAAACTTCTTCGAGCAAATGAAAGTTAATGAGAAGCTTGCTTGTAGTAAATGAATTGAAACAGGTGTTATATTCCCAATAAGAGAAACATACATTTTTGAATTCTAGAATTTTCTGGTCACTGTTTTAACCATCGGGTTATGAACTTCATATGAAACAGCGCATATTTAAAATCATACTCGGAGAGACTATTTTATTTTAAATTGTGAGTGTTTCTTACTAATAAGAATTTATTCCCTGATTTTTTGTGTATTGATTACTTTTAATGGTAAAGTTTCTGTAGTGTTTATTTGTATAGAAATAAAACCAAAGAAACTTTTTTCACGGTTTTAATAAATGCAGTGGAAAATAATATTTTAACATTAGTAATAATAAGGTAATTGATAATTTTTGTTTCTTTAATTTAAAGAAATCAATCATGAATTCACACAAAAACACAATTTTTTAATAAATTTAAGTAAAATAACTTAAATATTTATTTTTATTATAAAAGGATCTGTTTTATTTATATAAGGATATATTTTTATAACAAAAGTTTCTTAGATATTATTTTCCAGAAAAATAAAAGAAATCAGTTAGTTTTATATATATATATCCATTTATTTTAACCTAAATTTTGAAATAAAGTCTTAAATATACATGAGTTTCTTTCTTCAAATAAACACATGATATTTATACAGAATTTACTAATGACATAATTATTGTCCTCGAGGTTTGACAACGATTTTGAAATACAAATATTTAAAACAAAAATAAAAAAAAAAATCGAACTAAATTTATTTTTAATGTATCACTTTTATTTTCTCACATCTAAATTATTTTAGATAATTTTCCTTTCAAAATATTTGATTTTAATTTGTTTTGCTAATTTAAAAAAATGTTAATGAAAATTGCTTATAATGTCTTTAGTTCTAGAATGTCAATACATTAGATTGAGCTCATGGTTATTTAGGTTCCATATTGAAAAGTCTATCCTTCAAATTAATTTTATTTTTTAAAATTTACTCCATTAAATTACCTTTCTACTTTATTCTGTGATTTTAATAATTGATTTAATACTGAAAATATATATTTAAAATTAATGTTATATTTATTTTCATTTTATTCAGTTACTTTATCATTCACATTTAATACGCCTTTTTTTACTTCTGAAATTCAAACAGATTCTCTAGATCATTGATTTTTTTTGTTTCTACTCTGAGCTCAAACTTATTTCTAAAGCCATTAAAGTTCTTAGGTTGCTAAGAATAGAACATTACTTTTCTTTTAAAATGATGCTATAAATGTTCAAGGGAATTTAAATTTGCAGAATTAGTTGGATTATCCATTTAGTTTAATGGGTGTATTATGATGCTTACAAACTTTTCTCGTTCATGGATTTCAAATTTACCGTCTTCGAAACTGATAATCATATTTTGAGACGAACTCGTAGTACCAACCACTAAAATTAAAGACATCGTGGATAGTGAAATATTCTTAAATGTCATAATGATAAATCGCTTAGCTTATTTCTATTTTGACTGAATTATCCCGAATTGATGTTTTTGTGTATTTGATATAATATACTTAAAATTATAAAACAAAGTAAACACAAGTACATATACAATTAATTTTAACTAAAAATTTTACTAGTACATTAATTTTCAAAAATTTACCTCACCCAAAAATGTGTTTCTCTCTTTTTAACTAGCTTTTATATGTTTCTTTTCCAAGGAATAATGAAATGGTATCAATCTACACTAAAACAAATCAGTGTATCAAGCATCACTTTTTTCGATTACTCTTCAGAACACAAGAATATAAATAAGCAGCTGATTAAAATTTAGTTTCTGAAAAACATATTTTCAAGACATTCAGAGGTCTTATTTTTCTGACAGACGGTTTCCTCCCGAATAAAGTTTTCATTCACTAGTTGCAGAACGTATTTCCCCTATTTTTCATTTCACCTCATCTGGGATTTTAGAGAAAGTTACAACATCGAGCTTCCTGAATTTCATAAAATCGATATTTGTAAGTTTTCTTGAATCCAAATATTATCGTTCTTATATTATCCTTGTGAGTTAACAACATTTCCTTCGTAGCCTTTACCGCACAGGTGGTACCAAGTATTTTTTGTTAAGAAATATCGACTGCCCATGTCTCATCTGCAGAAAAGGTATTTCCATTCCGGTTTCTAGAAATCAGTTTGGATCTGTCAATATTTATAGAGACGTACCAAACGCCTTGATGCAACGATGCACTCACTTTGACCACAACTTCATGAATTTCTTTTTCCAAGTTAGGTAGTCCATAAAGACGCCTTACTTGTTAACACTCTTATTCAAATTAGCTTATTATTCTCATTCAGTTTAAAGATATGCTCAAAAATTGGGTACTTGTAAAAATATTTTGAGATTAAATTATTTTTAATTACAAATAGCTCGAAATCTTTTTAATTTATTTGCTGATTTATCATCATATAAAAGAGGCTTGGTAAAGGATGCATGTTAATAAATGACTTTGAAATTCAATTCCATATAACTTGCTTCAACTTCCATTACTTTAAAGAGCAGTCTTAGGAACAATAGAATCTCAGAATATCTTTATAATCTTCAAGCTATTCATCTACCATATATATATATATATATATATATTATAATATAATATATATACATATATATATATATTGATATATATATATATAGTCCCTTTTATATATGATAAAATGGACTTTTTCTCCTTTGGGATTCATAAAATTTTCTTATGGGGGATTATAGTAAGCCTGAATATTTTTAGGAATATAAATTAAAAACGAATCTTGCGTAGTATTAGACTTGCGACTAAAATATCAAATATTTATATGAAATTGATTAAATTTAAAATAATCTTTTGCATGGAGAATTTCACCTTAAGAGTAATTTAAAAAAATTAATTGCTAGGTAAAATTATTCTTTTTATATAATTTTGTAATTTCTTAAAACTTATTTTTAAATCATTTCTTGAATTTGCTTTTTTTTTCTTTATAAATTTTGTTTTAAATTTTTTTAATTCTTTACTGTCCCATTTTGTTTAAATTTTGTATTAGAATCTTTAAAACTCTATCACAGTAATATTATATTTCTCTAAAGATGGTCATTGTTAATTTCCTGTTTTAGTTTGACGGAATTCTTTTTAAGAGTTAGAGCAGAATAATGTTGATGCTATGCATCGTGACTCATATAAGTTTTTATAATATACATTTTTTTTAAAAAAATTATATTTGATTTATATTTTGGATTGTTCTTTTAATGTTCCCATTTGTTACAGATTGGCGCGCACGCACGCACATACACACAGTGTACAACTTAATTTCTTCTTTCCTAAAGTTATTTTTTCGTATTGATAGAATTTCTGTAAGGGCCTATAATATTTTTCTGTAAGATCGTTGGACAAGTAAACGTGTTTAACCATCTAATCTGTCAAGAGCAATATTCAGAATTTATAAATGTTATATTTCATTTTTCTTATGGCTTTTCTTTCCTTTGTTTTCACTTTTTTAAATGATTAAATTTGTATTTATTTAAGATTTGAATTTCATCATTTTGTTACTTTTATTTGTTGCATGTTCTTTCAGGTATTAATTTAATCTCTGTTTTGTTTTGTAGCCCCTTTTTTTCTTTTTCTTTTTTCAGGTTTTTGCGATTAAAAATGCTTTAATTTTTCTCATAATTTAATTATTTGTTCTGTAACAATTTTAGCTATTTCAATTATTTTGCTATATTACTCAAATATTATTTTTATTTCACTCACTAACTCACTCACTCACTCACTCACTCACTCACTCACTCATATTCTTATACTACAAATCTTTCTCCTTTGATTACATTCTCTAGACATGCAAAACAAAAACAAGAAATGAGACAAGGTTCATTTCAGAATACTTCTCTTTTAGTTTTTTTTTTTCATTTGTTTTTCCCTCGAGGTATCAAATATCATTAAGGCTCTTGAATACATAATATCTAGCTTTCTTCTGATGTGCTTCGGAATCACAATGAACAACTTCTAAAAAATCCTTGAACAAAAATGACTTATTCTCAGTTTTTGAATGAAACTTCTATTTTAAGTTTCAAAGTCTTATATTTTTTTATCTTTGAAATGTTTTTCTCATCTTCTGCTACAAAACATCTAGTTTATGACTTTCACAACTTTATAAAATTTTCAAACTATGAATGTCATGAAATAATTTTACTTTTTTTGCTCGAAATTATATGAGAAAGCTGAAATATGAAATGTTCAGATTTGTGATGCAGAAAAATTTTGCAAAATGATTTCATGAGTATTGCTTTTCACACATACGTAGTTGTTATCTGAAAGTGAATACCTTTGATGCGAAATTTATTATTACTCATTTCGAGGAAATTTGTTCATAATATCGATCACAATCATTCACTAATGAATATTTGTGGTAAAAGGCAATTTCAGAGGAGCTTCTAATGTTACGTAATTTAAGTCATTATATACATAATGTGAAAGCTTTTATTAACAAAACAAAACGAAATAATTTTTAGGACCACTACATGATATATCGATGAAAATTCTAATTTATCTTGATTTGATCAAATAAATAAATTGAATGAAAGTATGTAACTACTCACCATTTCCATCAGTCTTTACAGATATCGTTTCACTGTTATTTCCCCGTCCAGCACTATTGAAAGCTACTATATAACAATAATATTTAGTACCACACTGCAAATCCTGAAGAAGATATTCTTTATTGTCTCCTTTTAATCGTATCTCTTGCCACGTGCTACCTTCCATCCTGTTATAAAGATAATATCCTAAAAAGAAAATAAATACAAGCAACTATTTTTATTTTGTCTATATACTTTTTACTTTAATATATAAAGTGAAACTCTCTAATTAATTTTATTCATGTCATTTTATTTTAATAACCACTACTTTATAGCTGTGATTATAAATTAGCATTAAATTAATACTAAGCTTTTCTTATTGGATACTTTCCGATATTTTTAGATTGAAAAATTCTATTCAATATTTTAAGGTTGAATGTTATTTTTTAAAACAGTGAGTTATGCAAAAATCTGTCATTCTGGGCATCACAATATTCATACGGTTAATTGAATGAAACTTTCTTCGAAAAAAGGACGGGGGAAAAGTATCATTTAGTATATTCTACACAAAACTTTAGTTGCACTACAGTAATCAGTTTTTTTCCTCCTCTCATTTAATTACAATTTCCATTCCTATAAGAATACTAGCTCTGACTATTACGTCAAGGTCTATGCTCACAGTTTATTATTCACCAAATAATACTTCTGAAGATCGTATAATTATGCTTTAATTACATTCATTAAAAATTATACTAAATTGCTGTTACAAAATTTTTTATTTTTTATTTTAAATAACCAGGGTTAAGATAAGGTATTAGAACATGTATGTACATATAAAAGAAAGAATTTGCGCGTGTTTGGATGACGCAGCACAAAAATGGGAAGACGCAAAGACACGAAATTTGATACGTTGAAATTATGGATGACGAAGATGTGCGCCTAGAAATAATTTTTTCTTTCAAAATTCACTGCAAATTTTACAAAATCTAAAGCTAAAGAGACAACTAAGGGATATTTTTTTTCTTCACTGCACAATTTTATCTTCACTGCGCATTAATCTGTCACAGATTACATCACATGACGTCACGGACGTCACTGTTTCTAGGTTTTTGATATAACTAGTTTTTTGTAGATAGTAATATTTATTCATTTGTTTGCACTTTGAAGTAGAACGTATTTTTTTTTAGAAATTGTTGATCATATACCTTTTTTTTATTAAAATTACGACTCTGTATCAAATGAATCTTTTATTAATGGCATACTATTGTACTTCTTATTATAAATCTATATTGAGAAAACACACTCTAGAATTTTGCAACAACATCTGTGATAATGATAAACCCCCATAACTTAAAACATCCTTTTATCCAAAACTAAACTCCTTTTGTGTTTACATTTTCAACTACTCTGTATTTTAGTATATATTCGTTTTCAAATTAACTAAAATATGCTTTTTAAAATTTATTTCCTGAAATGTATTTTTTTTTTGGTTTCTTCCTTTTATTAAAAAATTATTTCTAAATTACTTATGTTGAAGCAATTTTTCTTTATACTTTGAGGCCTAGCTCTCGCCGTAAGATTACGATTCTTGTACCATCTGAGAGATTCAAGCTGTTTTAAGAATTTAATTTAAATTGTGTGCATTAATTGTCCGAGCTTTTCTTAAATTTTACAAAATAGCGAGGAATTCAATCAATTTTGAAATTTTTTAAATCGCTCCATCCAAATTAAATCAATATAAGCAACATGATATTCTTAAGTTATACGGAATGAGCATTTAAACTTTTTAAAAAAAAAGAACGCTAAAAGTCTTAGTGAATTTTTGTATAAAATAATTTAAAACAGTTAGCGAATTCATATATATATATATATATATATAAATGCATATACCGGGTGGCCCAGCGGGTAATGTTTGAAACAAAGTTCAATAGATGGCTCTAGGTGCACGTGAGTGAAGCCAAACTTGGTGCGCATGCTCCGGTGAGTGGGCAATTGTAAATGTGATGTTCCTTCAGTCTGCGGTGCGCTTTAGCGGGTGATTCTCGTTAGTAAACATGAACAAATATTCGACGGATGTTCGCGTCTTTATTGTGCTACAAATGACCAGATGTGATGAAAATGTGAAGGCAGTTCAACGAGCATGGCAGGAGAAGTTCCACAACAAGAATTGGCCAAACAAAAGGACTATGGTAAGGTGAGTTATTTTGTGCGTTTTACGGTACAAACGTTTTCCTTTTTGCTTCCATGTTTGTTCTGAAAAATGTGTTTCAATCCTCTTCTCTGTACACTGTATGCCAAGTTCAAACGTACTGGATCGGTGGAAGACGATAAAAAAGCTATGGCTACAGCCACTGCTACTGTGGTCACAGATGGTGCAAAACAGGTCGTCGACGACTTTTTTGCTGCCGATCCGACCCGATCTGTAAGGAGAGCAGCAGAAATGTTGGGAATAAAGCGTACATCACGTCAGCGAATAATGAAAGAGCTCGAATTGTAGCCTTACAAAATTCAAGTAACCCAACCTCTCAACTAAGACCATACACAAAGACGATCTGAGTTTGCACAACTTATGCTTGAAAAACTTCAAACAGGTGAAATCGATGTAAAGAAAATTTGGTTTTCAGATGAGGCCTATTTCACTTTGGATGGCTATCTGAACAAACAGAATTATCGCTACTGGGGCAGAGAAAGGCTGGAGATCACTGTTGTCCGAAGCCTCCACCTGAAAAAATTTCTTGTGTGGTGTGCAATATTCTGGCATTGTGTATTTGGCCCTATTTTCATCGATGGAACTCTAAGCGCGGCGAATTACAGAAAGTTCCTGGATGAGGAGTTCATCCCTTTTCTTCATGGTCATGACTTGGTCCAAGGTCATTGGTTTATGCAGGATGGAGCAAGACCACATCGTACGGAGGATGTTTTCGAGGTGCTCAATGAGCATTTTAGCGATCGAATCATTGGGTTAGATTACCCATCGCACTTCCAAGGTGGTATTGAATGGCCCCCATACTCACCAGAGCTGAACCCCTGCGATTACTACCTATGGGGTTATTTGAAGAGCAAAGTGTGGCAGACAAGTCCTACGAACCTTCCAGAACTCAAAACCGCCATTACAACTGCTGTCGACACGATTGACAGTGAGGCCTGCTCACGAGTAATGGTTGGATTCCAGAACCGCCTAACTGCTGTCCTTGTTAAAGATAGCGGGCACTTCGAACCTCTTTATCATTAATTGCCCAATATGTCCATTTAATAAACGTCATTAAATTCTTCTCATGTCTCTTATTTGTTTTTATTTTTTTCATTTGTTTCAAACATTATCCGCTGGGCCACCCGGTATTAGCTTTCTGCCTAGAATTTTCTTTAGCTATTCGTTCTGCTTGGCATTACTATGGCGCATATTACGTCTCATGAAGTTAATGTCTATTCAATTGTGATTTTATATTCTTCATAGATTTTTTTTCACGAAATCATTAGTTTTAATTATTTCTTTTCTCTCTTTAAAAATTTATTCTAAAATATTTTGAAAAGTTTTAGTTGGACCTTATTTTACAAATTTTCTCGTTTAGAGGTCGAGTACTCTGGCTAGTTTATATATATATATATATATATATATATATATATATATACACATAAGACATATGGTCTATATATACAATAAGACATATGGTCTAGTCATAATTGTATTTGATTACAGGAAACATAATTATTTCGAGGGTTAAACCAAATTTTTGCAGATTTAAAGTACAACGTATTTCTAGTTGAAAGGATACTATTGACAACTTTATTGTTGCATTTATCCATTAATTGTTTAATAGTTGTATCAAGTTCTAAATGTAATTGTTCAATCAACTGTTAATAAAAACAGGAATTTGGAACTACGTGAATTAAAGTTCAAAATATAAACTTATACGTAGAAAATATTTTTCAGGCAATATTTTTGAAGGCATAATTTAATGAGGTATCTCAATTTTTGAATAACTTTTTCTTGTTTATAATGTAATTTAACGAAATCATTACAAATGTATCAAAAATTTACAATAAAACTATTATTATAAATACAGTAATGATTCGCACTATTTTTTAAGAACATGTAAATAAAGGTCAATCTTCTTAAATTTGATCATCTTATCCCTGGCCTTTAAGCACCGTGAATATATTTGAACTTTATCCCTTCATTAATATGCATTCAGCCTAACCGATCCGACAGAATTTGAAACTTCTAGGGATTAATTGCGGAACTAAACGCTTTAGCTATCACTGCCACCAGAAATGGGTTTTGAACGATCCCGTAAGCTTTGGAAGCGTTAAACTCGGATTTCACATGTACATAACGGCATGAAAGTGATGAGATGTCCACCGCAGATTGTCGTTAATGAAATTATAAGCCACAACTGGAATAATATATGCACACATTCACTGTAGAACATTTAAATTTCTCTGACGGATTTCTACACAAAAGTATAAAAATGATAAGAAGTTAACATTTTAAAGGGTATAAACAACTTCTCATTTTGTTTCCCTTGCCTAATTAAAGGCGTGTTGCTAATTTTAAAATTATTCATCTTATAAGTATTACTTATTTATACATTTTGAGAGCATTTTTCAAGATACTTTCTTTTTTGTACACTACCTATTTGACAACATACATTAAAAACAAAAAAAATTAAGGGCAAGTAATTGCCTGTCTTGTCAAAGTAATTACACAAATCTTGATCAGTATTACATCTGGGTTAAATGTAAACTATTTAATGGATAGTTGTGTGTATATAAAATGATATACATCAACTTAAATTTCTTTAATTTTCCAGTCTTTTTACCTTAAAAATATAGTATTCATTTTAAATTAAGCTTTTTATTTATATTTTGATGCATTAGGTACGTTGATAACATACATTCGTAAATGAGTTATATTATTATTTGAACGAAATAATGTAATAGGTTACCTCAAATGATAATTAAATAACTGCCTTCTCAAGAATTTGATTGAATCATTCACAACTTTCTAAATTTAGATTATATTTATTTAAGAATAAAGTAGTATCGTACAAAATGTTGAAGGTAATTGACATATTTTGATTTATTACAGTCAAAAATGCAAGAATTGGGAAATTTGGCTTGTAAAGAAATCTATTGAAATATAAATTAAAATTTTAATATTATTGCATTTTAGTGCAATTTTTTTGGGAAAATCTTTGTGGTTAAATACTTATTTTATTTGTATGATTTTTCTGCTTTACTAAATTAAGTAAATGGATACTATACTTTTCTTAAAAAACTCTCCCATCTCTTATTAATCAAGTGTCCTTACTAGGAATCAATTGCACTAATGACCTAATCTCGTACTACTAGTAATAGAATGACCCTTTAGATACTAGATATACATGAAATTAAATGGATTGCGATTTTATTTTCATTTACTTTATTTGACAAATTTGCTGACAAAAATGTATTTAATTTTTTTTGTATTGCATATTTGTAGAAAAAAAAAGGGAGTGCATGGTTGATTCCCAAGCGAAGTGAAATTATAAATATTTTAATTATGTGTGCCGCGAATATAATTCTCAAGTTTTGAACTTAATTTATACTGACGCGGGATTATTAGAGAATAACTTCATAATTTAGAACAATGGTCAAATGACGAAAATGACTCTTGATAGGTATTTGTCTCTTTTAACTTCCATACTTCCATAACATCTTCAGGGACTTAAATTCTCCGTATTGCGTAATTTTCACGAATAGTCATCATTCAATGTGACATGTGATAAGAATTAACTCAAGCTGCTTAACATAAACAACATTTCCATGATAAACTTGCTGTCATGGCATGGAAAATGAAAGAAGTCTTCAGTGAAGAGATTTATTATTAGCTATTAAAATGATTTCAAATACATAACATAAAAGTTGTCTAATGGACTTTACTCCAAATGTTTCTATAAACTGAATATATTTTTACTGTTGAATGATCGTGGCAAAATAAGTGGCTAAGACCTAGTCTATAAAAAATAAATGAATCGAGACAAAGCTTGAACACAAATTCAAAATATAATACGAAAGTAATTGAATTTTATTATGTTCTCTTGACAAATTCACACTACTTAAATTGTGATAATTGAGGAAAACCAATTACTATATAAAAAACTAGTCTAAAAATTAAAGAGATGTGCAGAGTGAGCCAATAGTATTAAGCGCATGTTTGAAAAAAAAAAAGAACACGTTGGATTACATACATGTTTATTGCTTGCTGGAAATACAATATAAAACATTTTTATACAATACAATTTTAAACATTATATAAGTTCCCCATGAGCTTAGTTTGTGCTACACAAAATATCAAGCTGAAATTCAATTTCAAGCCAAGTGTTTTGCAACATTTCAACAGCTCATCATTATCCAAAACTGGAGTTGTTTACACTCGGTCCTAAACATATCCCTAAAAGAAAAAGTCAAAAAGTGTAATGTCCAGGGATCTGGGTGGTCATGGTACCGGTACCTACGACCAATCCAACTATCAGGAAATGTTTTGTCTAGCTCGGCTAGCAATATGGAACCCTAGTGTGGTGGAGCGCTTTCTTTTTTAAAGATAACTCGAGGCTGAATGCGTTCAAATTGAGGAAACGCATGGTACTGCATCATGTCCAGATATGTATCACTAATCAGTAACGCAATCGTATGTTCGTTGAAAAAAATGTCCCAAAGATTCCACCTGCAGCCCATGCGCATCAAATATTAACTCTAGGGCTACTGCGGCTTTTTCGCTTACAGCATGAGGAGATGCAGTTCCCCAGATCCAACAGTTATGACGGTTAACGTAGCCAGAAACGTGGAAAGTTGCTTCATCGGAGAAGATGACGCTTTTTAAGTAACAGTTGTATTCGTTCAATAATTGAACTTTAAATGGATGAAATTTGAGACGTTTACTCAAAATTCTCCTAACAGTTGTTCTCTGTATACCCAGCTGCAAACTAGTACTACTAGTCGATGTACTAGGATTTCTCATAAAAGTTTCCCTCTCGCAATCAACATCCACGGTCAGGGTCAATGGCCTACCTGGAGCTTTCCTATTTCCCCCATTTCCATGTCCTTAAATTGTTGGTAACAGCGTTTAATGGAGCTGGACATTTTGAATGTTCAAAACGAAAACTTCTCTGAACGGTTACAACGGATTTGATTTCATGGAACCATAAAACGCACATTGCACTTTCCTGTACGTAGCCATTTGCATACTGAAGCAATCAGCAAATTTTCCCGGGAAATGCTGGTGCCTCATCTACCGACTTACGTTAAAGTTACTTAATGTTTAAAATTATGTTGTATTAAGCTGTTTTGTGTTGTCTTTCTAATGAAAAGAGAAACATATACGTACCTCATTTTGTTCTTTCCTTTTTCAAGCTTGAAATACGCTCAATACCTTCAGCCCACCCTGTATATCACATTCTAAGTAATTTCTAAATGTTAAGATATTTTCCGTCAAAATATATAAGCAGATATTTTTTTTATATAACTTCTCTTTATTTCATAACTGTGGCAATGTATTTTAAGGTACTGAATATAATTTTTTCTTCATGTGATGGTAAAATATATTCTACTAGTTGTTAACTATACAGTGATTTTAAGGTATGTAAGTAACCTTTGGTAACTTATTGCATACATTGAAATTTATAGTTGTAGAAAAGACATTAGAATAAATAAGTTTTAAAGAAAACTAAGAATAATTAATTTTATTACTTTGTTGTTTTTCGAGGGGATTGTGAATATGTGACTTATTTGAATTTAATTTTTATTTATATTTATTTTACAATTCTAATTTTAATCAATTATATATATATATATATATATATATATATATATATATATATATATATATATATATATATATATATATATATATATATGTGTGTGTGTGTGTGTGTTTGTGTGTGTGTGTGTGTATTGGAAATTTAGGGGAATTAAAGTTTTATGGGACTTTTATTAGATTTCTTAATACCGAGATTTGTTTTCAATCACAGATTTCTTTTTTTGGTTTCGATTCGCACATCGGGTATAAAAGAGGACTTTCTTTTTCTTTGGAATGCCAAGTTTAATTACGTGTAAGAATTTAAGAAGCATACGCTCTAAAAGTTAGCCCGTCTGACTTCTGCAATATAAAATTTAGCACCACCGAGCTCCTTCCCTGTAGATGTTTTAAGAGGAAAGGAGTCTCGGGTATATGTTAATTCTGACGGCATGCATCTCGAAGTCTTCATTATTAAAAACATATAGATAATTGATTTTCTCGTATTTCTTTTTATGATTTTATCTTTTTTTCTTTTAAACGTATAATTTGCTTATATCTAAGACATTTAATGATTTTGCACATACCTGAAACTGGAGCATCGGGTGTTACGTTAATTTCCCAAGACATTTTGATAGTCTTAGATGTAGTATAATATGACTTTATTGCTGGAGTACCTGGGCTATCTGTAAAAATATGAAATATTGAATAGTAGTGTTAGAGATAAAAATTTCATTTTCAGATTAATGTAAAATTTAAAAAAAGATACACACATATAATATCAATATATTTCTATAGTTTAAAAATGAAAGTATTTGCAAATGTAGTGATAATACAAATATTTCATACATCAGTGTATGCCAAATTTGGAAATTAAAAGATTTTTTTAATAAATATTATGCAGTTGGGAATGAAACATTAGCAATTTACGCAATGAAATTTATTGTAACATTCTTTCAAATGTTTGTGTTAAAATCATTTTTCCTTTCCAAACCTCTTCGAGGCATATTAGGCAAAAGAACATTGCTTATTGTAAAAAAATCATTGCTATATTATTGCAAAAATTACTATTAAAACTCGATAAGCAAAAATAAATATGAGATCTTTACTTATACTGTTTAATGTATAAATAATTTTGGTATTATTTTACTAATATATTCCTTTCTTTATCTGTATTTAGACAAAATCCTATAACGTTTTTCTTGCAAAATAATGAGAATAACGATACATTTTTTAAGATATATATCTGCAAAATTTCAGCCATATTATTAAATTCCTCTGTTGAATAAAGTTTAATAGGTTGAAATTACTCATGACTGTAATTTTTCTAAGACTTCCTTAAGAAAAAAACTGTTTTATTAAGAATAGATATTCCATTAATTTAAAAACTTTTAAAAATATTTCCGTTTCATGACTCGCAATTTTTAGAGTACATTAAAATAATTGAATTATATAGAAATATGAAATATTTATAAATTATTCGAAAAAATTATTTTTTATTTCAGTAACTGTTTCTAATACAAAAAAAAAAAAAGAGAGAGAGAGAGAGAAATACTCGGGGGAAAAATGTTATTTGTAAATCTGATTTCCCTGCATGTTGTAATCTCTGTGTGTAAACACACCCACCCGCCCAGCCACGCACGCACGCTCTCTCTCTCTCACACACACACGTGTGTGTGTATATATACACATATGAACATCTGTTTAAAATTACTTTTTAAAACTTCCTACCTTTCTTCAATATTATTACGCTAATTAGAATATCTAATTACATTTACAATGATTTTTATGTACTGTGAGTAAATACTATAAGTCTGAGAGCAGAAATATTGCTTATTCAATTAAATTAAAAATTAATGATCGTATAATTACTTTAATTAGATGTAACTAATAACTAAATTCATAGGTTATAATTGAAGTTAAGTAGAGTTTTTCATAAATATTTCATTATGACTCTGTTAGAAATGAAAATAAGATATAAATTAGATGAGCGCATTTTTATCAGCACTTATGCACTTAGGAATCGAAAAATTACACAAAAGAGTAATTATCGAGTTATATGCTATTCTATGTAATGTAATTAGACTGAGAAGAACGAAAAAAAAAACAATCCTTACTGAGTATATGTTAAGATTTTTAAGAATTGTAACTCTTAGTGTTGATTAAAAAAGTTACAGTTTGTAGGTAAATATTATGATCGTCGCGTATTTGAATTGTATGTAGTCACGTATAAAGTGGCCACTAATTTGAAGCTCGACATAACAAACGAATTAAAATTATTTGCATATCTACCTGTTTTCTTTCATATGATATTACTAAGAAGATAGTAGAAGAAATGAATGAAAATTTTAATATTATGAACATACAAAATGCATTTTAGAGACGCTTTGAATGAACATAGAACAGATTCATGAACACACGTTCTCCTGAAAGCCATCGGATGTATCTTTCAAAATTTCTTTGTGAGTTGGTCAAGAGAGTGGAAAATTGCAGCACTTTCAAGTAGTTAAAATACTTGGTGAAAAATAAATACACTAGATTAGGAATAGCTTTTTCTTAATTGTTGTGAATTGACTATTCCTAGATAATTAGTAATTAAATCAGATATTTCTAAGTATATAAGGACAGTAAATCCATGGGACGTTAAGAAAGTTAAGAACCTAAAAACTATAATGTACTCACTCAAAGACATTTTCTTCTTTGACTACAATAAAAATCGAGGATCGTCCTGTTATTAAATATTACATGTGTAGATATATAAAGTTTGCTAAAATTAAGAGTCTACCATCTTCTTCAGTTTCATAATGTAATCAATTAAATAATTTTTAGCTCTTATTTTCTATTTTAGACAACTTCATTTAACTCGGGAATGCTTAGTTAGCTTATATATTGAGCCCCCCAAAATGTTTATATCTAAGATCTATTTAATTTACATTGCATTAAAGTTAAGTGCTGAAAAGACAGAAGGAGATTAAATTCTAAAGCATATATTCTCTATGTAATAGGATTTTTTATATTACGTCTAACATGTTACACTTTAAACATCTTTAAATATAAGAAAGCTATAACAATAAGATCGATTAGATTTACAACATTAAGTTCCTATATCATTTTTAATGTTATTTTACTAAATTGCTATCACATAATACAATAATATATTCAAAATTGATATTTTTGAAATTTTTGATTCACTTGTCTGAAATTTTGTTATTTTCATATTATCTAGGATTTTATTTCATTTTCATTTCATCAACGTAACATTTAATTTTGCTACTTCTCAAGAAATGCTGTAATTATTCAGTTTCCCTTGAAAATCCCATTTGCGCTTTAAGACGTATTCTATGCATATTTATATATTTGTCATCGTAGGTAATTACGCGTTTCCTGAATTCTCTTTGGATCCTGCGGAAATTCGAAACAATTTGACTTGGAATGCGAATACTGTGACTGATGATATGCGACAAGTTGAATTGAAAGCATTTATCATATCTTGCCCGTAATGAAATTACTACATTATTATGGTAAATGATATTTTCGAGTTGATTACGTCTACAAAGAACAAATATGCGTCGTTGTTTCACTTCCAATAAAGTATTAATTTCGACGTAAACTTTGTTAAATGGGTTAATTATCAGTTTAATGGCATTGTAGAGCCACAGTTTTGCATGAATTTAAGCTAAACCTTCTGTATTTTGTAAAATAATTACAATTCGTAATATGATTTTGTAATCAATCAAAGGTATAAGGTATTCATATAAACCACAATAGAGTTTTTTTTTTAAAGAAAACATTTTCAGGTGTGTAATTTTTCGGTAGAGGAGCAATAAATTTGATTTTGCCCTAAGTGGTTATAGGCAATTTGTGTGTTTCGCAAAATTCATCCAAAAATTCGTAAATGTGAGATATGAGTTATGTGGGCTTCAACAAAACTTCAGATTTTAGAATAAAAATAAGTTAAACTTTCTTCAAAATATGTACATAAAGTTAAAAAAAAACTCATTTTACAAATCTTTAAAGAAATTCATAAAAGTAATACTTTTTTGAGAATAAATTGACTTGCCCTATGAAAAAATAATTTTAGAAAACAATACGTGTATTAAATATCATTAGTTTTATCAGTGTTCAATAAGTTCTTGATCAAATTAGAAATCTTTTTATAAACTTTATCCCTAATATAAATAAAATTATGCAAAGAATAGTTACAATTTTTTTTCATTCAATTAACTCCAACAATAATTAAAAGTTTTATGAAATTCAAAAGGAATTCTCATTTTAAAGTAATAATTATATTTTATAATATTGGTTATAAATATATATTAAATCATGTTTCTTGAATTCAAAAATTTATAAAATAATTCTGAAGGAAATATAGTTTTTCAGATTTAATTTCGTAGGTAATTCTTAAAATCATTTGCATTAGTTGATTCCATCTCTATTTGTATTCTTTAATATACTTAGAAAATTTATTTTCAGCAGTAATAAGTTTCGCAATTCTATACATAATATTTGATTTTTTTTTCATATGATTAATTGATGAAGAAAGGAATTTTTTTTCTGAAACTATTAAAAAGCCATTAGAAAGAAATTACTACTTATAAATTAAATATAAGAAGTCATTGTGTATACAAATCTTTTTTTTCACTATCCATTAGAAATATTACGCGAAGCTAATTAAATGATTTAATTTCTAAAAATGCCCGCATTATCTTGATTTGTATGAATATCAATCGTGAAAAATAGGTTTGAAAGCTACTATTAATCATTTAATTCAAATACCCATTTTATAAGTACATTATTCATTCATTAAGTTAAAAGTTAATATTATAATGAAATATTTAAGTGCAAAGATATTTAACCCAAATAAAATATACAGTTTACTATAAGTGATTGGAAAATTGTATTAACAGAATTAGGATACATAATCTATAGAAAACACTTTACTTAATAAAACACTAAGTTTACAAATATAAGCTTTTGAATTGCTTATATCATTAATTATACGAAAAGAATCAGGTTTTCAAGAAATCACAACAAGTTTTACGTGATATTAAATAAATGGTTTTTCAAAATAATTCATCGGATTTTAAAATTCAATATTTTCAAAAATAAAAGTCGTAGGAAGATAAGTATTACATGAATGCAAAGGAAAATATAAAATGTTGATTTTTACTAGTGCTTGGTATAATTTTCTGTAGTTATAAGTATAACATCAATTTGGTTAGTAAATTTCTGTCAAACATGATGCAAAGTGTCAATGGTAATAGTGATAGTACAGCAGCAGAAATCCGTTGTATATGTTCACATAAATTTGTTGTTAATGATGGCGAATACATTTTATCTTTCACAAACCCCGAATGAAGAAATCGCAAAGGGTATCAGATAATTAGGCATGGGAACAGCACCAGGTAATTTTGGTGGCCAGGCGTGTAACATCAAGTCACCTGATCTACTGCGACTCATTCAACTGCAAGATCGCTCCATAAAAGCTTCTGAAACAGCTTTCGGGAAATAGCTCATGAAGAACGCATGTTAGCTATCTATATTTCACATTATCAAACCACATTTTCTTTGTATTCCACACAAAAAAATTCTACATTTTCTTTTGTATTCTTGTATTACTTAAAATTCTGGATCATTTATTTTTGAAAATATGGAATTTTGAATTTGAATGAATCATTTTAAGTATCCCTGTGTGTTACATAGGTGTCAAACAAGACTGGGTAATATCAGCGAATTTTTTTTATGTATCGAAGACTCTAATTTATTAAAGATTTTTGCATATATTTGAAGAATTAGAAGCTTTAAATTTTAGTTAGGTTTATATAAGAAGAAAGTCTGGATATACTTTTTTTTGGATTGCATAATTTTTGTGGTAAAAATATAACTTTTTGAGTTATTTAATTCAATATTTTGTAAATATGCATCTTAATTACATTAATATTGCAAGTAAATGATATTTAATGATTACCATATTTAACCTAATCATATTGTAGGGGGAGGGGGCTCGGTAGCCTAGTTGTCATGGTTTCGGATTTGATATTGGTGGTTTTCGTTCAATCGCAGGTTTGATCCTTGTCCATTAAAGACCCACCGTGTACCCGGGGCTGATGCATGTTAAATATGTCGGAGCCCAAAGTCCTCCCGTTGGTGTGCTATGGAAGTCAGGAGAGGGGGGGG
>BMAW01118685.1:0-16618 GCA_019974015.1 Nephila pilipes
TTTTTCACGTATTGCTCTTGAGGCTCAATCAAAATTGCACTTTTGAAGTTTGATGGTAAATTAACTTCATTTAAGCTACATAAACAGTCAAAATAAGAAATGACCTTTCCAGCTACTGGAAAACATTATCATGTCGCTGCGCCCTACATACGCTCTATATTGACCAAAAGCGATTAATGTACGTTGAAAGTAGCGGCTGCGTTCTTCAGACTAAAAGGTATAACTTGAAAGAGTATTGTCCCTGATGAGTGACGAATGAAGTTGTTTTGATTCAGAACTCATCTGTTTTCTAGTATCCCTAAAGGTCACAAAGTTATGAATTTGGAGCTTGCTACTCGATAAATCAAATCAGTGGAGTTCGGCAAAGGAAAAGCATCTAGTCCTATCTGAGAATTCAAATATCGGAAATCCACGCATACTCTTATTGTACCGTCTTTCTTTGACACGCATACTACTGGGTGATCACATTCCCTTTTAGATTGTTCAATAAAACCTTAAATTAAGAGATCATCTATTTGTCTGTCTACTTCTTCTTTTAAAATTTCAGGAATACGATAGGGTAGTTGCAGTTTAGGTTTACTATTTGCTATCAATTTCAATGAATGTTAACCAATTCTAGTTATTTTGGGTATTTCAGATATTAGAGGCCATCTCTAATTTTGCTTTCGGTATGTTAAGGGTCTAGCTGAAGAGCCTTCCTCGTCACTTTACCGAAAATCTCAAGTAGAAAGTTAGTCGTTAATAATCCTCGAGTTGCATCTAACATTGACGTGATTAAACATTTAGTCAGAAAAAAAATATTTGCCATAAAATTTAAATTATTTTTTATGTATATTTTCATTAAACATTAGAATGAAAATAATTGACAAAATTATACATCCTACTTTCAATTTACTAGTGGGTAAGAAACTCTTTTTGTTTGAAAAGGAAATAACGTATTTTACAAATGTTATTAGAAAATCCTAATACCAGACTCTAAGTATCTAAGGTTTATTTCTATCGAGGAATCTGTTTCTCATGACTGTGACATTTTTTTTTATATGGGAAGAAATGTCGTCCATAGGACAAAACAGAAATGTTGTATCTGTTCATTATTTGAATTCATTGTCTCCTAATGAGAGGTGTTGCGAGCCCGGGATACCCTAGGTGATAGGAAGGAAAAGGCAGCATTTTATAAAATTAGAATTTCTTCACTCCTCTCTTATCAGATCCATTTTACCAGGGTAATGTAATAGCAAGTAATCATTTTTTACTCAGAGCCCATAAAGCGTTCGGTGCTCTAAATAAACCTGCAATATGGACCAGACTAGACTAGAGTAGAGAGAGAGAGTTGAATGCACTTTTTTTTTTTAAAAAAAAAGTCCTCTTTCCACAGCTTTTAAAAATACTCCCAAGGAAGGAAAGTTACGAAACGGTAATAAAAAATTGATTCGAATATATTTTTATTATCATTGGATTGTCGTAAGTATTCCTATCTATCAAAAAGTAATAAGGATAAGATTTGGAGAGCCTTACAGTAATAAAATAGTCTTTTAATAATACCCTTCTTCCAATGTTTTGAAACGATTTCGTTGCCGATTCCATTTCGAACGTGGTAACGCGAGCCCGGTGTACCCTGCCGTACCGGAAGTGATTCCTATTTAAAAAAGTTCCTAAAGGAATGGCTTTTTCCCAAAATCCTAAATCCATCCATAAGAGGCAAGAATGGGTGACGTGAAACCGGGGTACCCAGCACTACCGGAAGTGACTACCCTGAGATAGGGAGGGAATAAAGAAATGACAGAAAGTTTTAAAATTAGAATCTCTTTTCGAATCCTTCCGCTCTTCAACGGACTACAGTACCTTTATTTTTATTTTGGAAAGCATTTTGTAGGTCTGACGATACGACGACATTATTTTAACGTTCACCACTTATTACTCAGTCCGGGTTACCCAGAAGTGACTCTGTTACCTATTTAATAAAGTTCTCTTCTTATGAAACTTGGAATAGGATTACAAGTACTTAGGAATCCAACCGCCCTCCGAAAGAATGGCTTTTTCCCAAAATCCTAAATCCATCCGAAAAAAGCAAGAATGGGTGACGCGAGCCCGGGGTACCCAGCCCTACCGGAAGTGACAGCCACGAGATAAGGAGGGAATAAAAAAAACTCGAGACATGAGAATTTCTACTCCAAGCCATCCACACCTAATTAAGACTAGACTAGAGAGAGTTCAAATAGTAGTGTGACACTTTTCTATTTTAAAAAAAATCCCTCTCGAAAAATAGACACACATTCAAATAAATGCAGTGTTCTTAAAAGAGTCTGCCATTAAATATCTGCTGTATAAATAATAATAATGAGTTATTATTATAAAAGACAGGAAGTAAGTCCAATTCTAAGACAGGAAGTGATGAGAGTGGTTCTTCCTCACATTGAAAAAAAAAATCGAGAGAGGTGACGGAAGTCCGGGATACCCCCACCCAACACTCGAGGTGAGATAAGGAGGAAAGGACGGACAGAATGTTATGAAATTAGAATTTCTCCACTCCTCACTAATCAGACCACACTAGAGAGAGAAAGAGAATCTTTTAAAATTCCCCCAAGGAATGAAAGGTATGTAACAATAAAAAAGTAATAAAATATGCTTTTTTTAAGATGATAAGATTTGGAGAGAGAATGCCCATAGATCTCTAATACCTTTTCTTCTCTTCCTCGTCGAATATTTTGAAACGAAAATCGTTGCCTTCGAAAGATCCTAAATTTGGGTGACGCGAGTCCGATATACCCTCCCTACTCTACTCGAGATGTTTAATTCAGTTTCTTATTAACATCGCACTAAAAGCAACACGAGAGCTATTGGCGACGAACCAAAGTGATTTCGAACCAAAGTGACGAGGACGACACCCGAGCTGGCATCCCCCCCTCTCCTAACATCCACACGGGGCTACTACTAGACTAAAAAACTATAAAAAAAGACTAAAACAGAAAGTTATAAGAATATCAACTCGAATTCTTCCACTGGATTAGAGAGAGAGAGAGTTGAAGTAGTGACACTTTTTATATATATAAGGTAGACTGGGCCGCGGTAGCCTAGTGGTCAAGGTCGTGGACTAGCGGCCGGCGTTTTTCGTTTAGTCGCGGGATCGATCCTTGGCCGCCAAAGACCCGCCGAATAGCCTGGGCCGATGCGCGTTAAATCTGTTCGGGGCCTAAAGTACTCCCGTGGCGTGGAGTGGATGTTAGGAGAGGGGGTGCCAGCCCAGGTATAGTCCTCGTCACTTTGGTTCGAAATCACTTTTGTTCGTCACCAATAGCCCTTTCTGTTCGACGTTAATAAAAACCGAACTAAACTTAAAAGAGACTCACCCCAATGAATTCCATTTAAGATCTGTTGTAGAAAAAAATAATAATAATAAGTTATTTTTATAAAAGACAGGAAGTAAGTTTAATTCCAAGACAGGAAGTGATGAGAGTGGAGTTAGTTTCTGGCTTACGGTTCTTCCTTACACTGAACTATGTAAAAAATATAATTCGAGTGAGGTGACGCCTGCTCGGGATACCCACATGGGTGGAAAGATCAGATAATAACAAAGGAAAGAACAGAAAGTTCCACTTCGCACTTTCAAGTATTACTTCTCTCACCCCCTGAAAAAATGGAAGGGATTCGAATCGAGAGCCATTTCAGATATCGCTTTCAAAAGCCCACATCGGCAAGGCAAGTTATTCTTTTTTTAACACAATACATCTCTGCATTATCAATCTATAAGAAATTAGGTAAAAACGAGAATTCCATTTTATTACAAAAAATACAGTCGAATCCTCTAGTCTGGGATTCTTTTTCTCTTCCTATCTCTTACACTAGCCGTCCAAGACTCTTTCTGGAAAGACAGAATTTAATTTCTTTTTTTTGGGGGGTCCACAACCATAGAAGCAGCAAAAAAAAATTATCTCTATAAAATTTTATTTCCACACGTCGAAACGGAATTCATCCACTCCCCTGCAACGCGAGGGTCGACTTCCACACTGCGCCACTGGGGCTGGGGAGGAGTGACGTTTCGAATGAGATAGCTTCGTTTCGGAGGCATTTGTCACGTGTGGTCCTCTTGGTAGGTAGATAGGTAGGTAGGGTATCTTCTCATTCGGGGTGATGTCCAAGCCACGGTGTGACGAAAAAAGACATTGCGGAAAGAGGTTTCACGACCCGTTCGTTCTTCCTCGAAAGTTTCGTACATTATTCGATATTATCAAGAGTCTATTACGCACTCGGGTACGAGAGGTGCCGGCTCGGGTCACGTCCTCGTCTACGTAAATCGGGTTTCTTTACAGAATCGATTTATCCATACAAAAACTTATCGGATATAGTGAAGAAATGATAGAAATGTAGTGATTTTTTTTTATTTATTTAAAAAAAGGCGATCCAAAAGCGGGGTGACGCTAGCCCGGGATACATCCCTTCGGGAGAAAATGACGCAAAGGTGACGAAAGGCACTCGGGACATCAAAATCTTCTCCAAACAAAGTAATAGTAACAATTCGAACAATAAAAACCTTTTTTTTATGTCATCCAGTCTCGGTCCCAAGAGAGGGCCAATGTTTCTCTAACAGAAGAATCGAGGACCGGTATATTCTTCCTTGAAATTTTCGTACATTATTCCATATTATCAGGAGTCCGTTACCTACTTGGGTAGGAGAGGTGCCGGTTCGGGTCACGTCCTCGTCACCGGAAGGATACCGACGACGACACTGTCCACTTTCTTTTTTTAAATTTATATTTTTATGAAATTTCATGGGGAGTTCTATGTAATAAAGAAAGACACGCGAGTTTTATATAAAATCGAGAAAGACACACGAGATCTATATAAAATCGAGAAAGATGCGTCGATGGATAGTTCGGGGGAGGTTGCTGGGTCAGGTGACGTCCTCGTCGTCGGACATGGCTGCGGCTTTTTTTACACGAGTCCAAAGGTGTCGATACCAATTTTTCGTTCTGCCAGAGTCTTTTATGTAGTTTTAATATAAAGAATTCTTCAGAGATAATAAGTAACAAAAATGCAGTGTTATTTAAAAAAAGACTCCTCCGCGAAAAAGAGAGACAATCTTAACGTGGGGAATCCCTTAACCTGTGAAATAGTGCACTTCTCGGATGAAAGTCCCCGTGGAATTTTTCCTTCGAAATTTCTTCCAACTATTCCTGAAGGAATCTTTTTTTTCTTTCTTTTTTTTTTTTTTTTTTTAAAAAATCCTTCTAGAGAATGAAACCGGATATCAGAGAATCTGGAAATCATAGAACGTGATGCGTTCGAAGTTAGGAAAATTTGAGGACATTTCAAAATCTTATTCTTCCTGTAATTATTAATATTTTGATATATTTCTGCGATATTCTCAAATAAGCTTTAAGGACTTTAGAAATTGGATTTCGTGTAAGGTATTTAGTTTTGGGGAAAACAAAATCAAAATTGGGAAAATACCCAATATCCTTATATCTTAACTTATTTAAAAAGGAGTATTCATTTTATCGTAAAATAGATCCCTCATTTTGTGACATGTAGGATATGCAACAAGGAGATAAAAATGAAAATGACTGGAAAATATTTGTAGAAGGAATTGTATTTCAAAAGAATTTATGTATTAAAAACATAAACTTCGAAAAATAATTTTAAAGATTATAACTATGAGACAATAATTATTATAACCTTTAATTAACTTAAAATGCTTTTATAGACAGTTATATTTTTTAGATTGTGTGATTGCATGTTTAATTGGTGCTCACACAATTGTTTAAACAATTTCGTTCTTAATTGCATTTTAATGTAATGCACGTACATATTTTTAATAATTGGTCATTTTTTCAAAGTATTAATTGCAACTGACCAACAAGTAAATAAAAGGGAAAAAATTAAAATATGTATAGTTATAAGAAATGAAACCATTTTAAAATTTTTGTTCATATAAATTCAAAATGAATATTTTTTTATAAAAATATGTGTTATATATAATTCAAGTTAAGAAATTCTTAAAGTAAAGTATATTTAGAATTAGCTCACTAAGTACACTACAAGCAAAATACAAGACAATTAATGTTCACTGAAATGTAAAAAAAAAAAAAAAACAAGCAGTAGAATGCCATATTATGATTGAAACAAAATAAAATTAGTTTCGGAAAAATATTTGTTAAAAAAATAATTCCTGAGATCTCTAAGAAGAGTGGGTGGGATTAATTTTCGAAATATGTTTGAATACATTTTTCTATTTCCCTTCCTCGAATTTCTGTCTCTCATGCATTCAAAAATAATGCGTATCAGTCGAAGGAAAATAATTCAAAAAAATTACTAAATAAAAATTTTAATAGAAATAATCTTTTAGTTATTTTTGGAGTTCCGTAAAAGCAAACAGCAAAAACATTATCATATCTAAACGAAATGATTAAATTTTTTAATGAAGGTAAATAATAATATTTTCTCTAAATGCTGATGTATAAAACATTCTGTAATCTTATAAGCAACAAATAGCTTTCATGTAGAAATCATTTCTTACCAAGAATTTATTCTTATAATTAAAAGAATTTTCATTTCAAAAGTTAAAATAATAAAATACAAAATGTACTTTCTTAATTAGAAACACTATTGTGCATATATAAAAAAAACTGTAATGAAATTTTCCTTAAAAACTAATGCATGATTTTAAATTATCTTTATTGTAAGGATCATATTTTGGTAATAAATTATGTCGCACATTATGTATTATCATGAAATAATAAAGTTTGTTTTACACTTTAAAAAGTAAGTTTGATTATGTTCTGTGAAATGTTATGATAAAAATCATAACATTTCACAGAATAATTCAAATCGTACTCTTTAGAAATGGAAATGAAAAAGACGCTTTTCCCTCAAAAACCTTCTAAACATGATTTCTTCAAAAATTATGATGAGTTACCCATTATTGTTGGGAAAATGTGAAGTTCGTGACTGTGCGCTAAATAAACAAAAATAATGTAATTTCTTTTTTCGTAGACAAATCTTAACCCCTCCCTCATTATTTTGGCTTCCTCAGTGTCAGTCAATTCATTCAATTGCAGACTACTATTGCATAGTGTCATAAATTTTGAAAAGCACGTCTAGTTTCTACATTGGTCCAAAATATTTAAAAATTTGAATTAATTGTCAGAACTTATTTCCCATATTCTCAAACAATAAATATTTATATTCTCAGTATAAAAATTCATGCACAATTATAAAAAAATGAACAACATTTAAATGTATAAAAATTTTAAATCAGAAAACGTTGCATTCGACACACGGAAAAGAAGTCACGGAAAATAAAACTCATTTTTTACAAGCTTTTATTTAACTTTCTATATTCATGCATACATGTCCGTGTCTTTCCAGAATGAACTGGTACTCGAATATTAATCCACTTCCAATCGCACTGAAATCATGCATACACTTATAACTATTTTTCTTTTCATTTCTGTCTTCTTTCAGAATTAAAATTGAATGTTGAAATTTGATTTGACTAAGAAAATCTGATAGATATAACTATTAGAACAGAAAAAACAAATTCTTCGATGGGACATTTAGAAATAAATCTCCCTATTGGTCTCAGTTTTAATCTAAAATATTTTAAATAAACATGGTCTAATAAATCAAATGAATAAACCGTAAAATAGAAATCAGATAATGTTCTTGGAAAAAATTTAATTAGCAATTTTATAAAGTGTAATATCTTGTTATAAGATTTTAAAATATGACTTGCAAAAATTTTTCATGATGTTTTGAATCAAAAACTTTCCATGAACATGTAAATTAAAATTATTTTAGCTAACAAATCAATTTGACGCACTTTCTGGTCCTCTTTTACTATAACTTATTATAAACTAGATATGTTGCGATTGCTTTTT
Source organism: Nephila pilipes (assembly GCA_019974015.1). Taxonomy (NCBI): domain Eukaryota; kingdom Metazoa; phylum Arthropoda; class Arachnida; order Araneae; family Nephilidae; genus Nephila; species Nephila pilipes. The sequence continues at coordinate 7,878 of BMAW01118685.1, forward strand.
CTCCAAGACTAATGCAAAAAATATTGTTGTATAAATTGTAATGTCACCGATAGAAAATTATTTCCCACAAGTGGAACTTTCAATGCTTCGTTTTATGAACAAGCGGGAAAAAATAGACTCCCAAAAATGTTATTTTTGAAAGTATAATTTTTTTCAAGAGTTTCAAACCAGTGAATATTTGAGTTTTTTAAAACATATGAAAAAGGGATATAAGTAATAAAGGCGTAGGCTTTTCATCATATCTGATTATCTATATATCTCGAAACGAAATTTCTAACCAAAACTATTAATTCATCTTTCTAAGGATTTGATGCTTTTGAAATGATATTTTGTAATAAATCATTACAAATGGTATTAATTCAAAAATTCGAATTCCTCAAATATTAATGAATGTTCTCCAAATATTCGATTTCGTCTTGATGTGGAAACAATAATACCACAAGTTGATATTTCGAAACTTCCAGAACCTAAGATTCTAATATTAATAATGTTTTCCATTTTCAGAGGAAAAAAAAAACTGTTGTGATTACATTTTATTATATTAATTTAAATTATGCACTTTAAGTTAGAAAATTCATTTTGAGTCTAATTCATTATATTTAATGAATTCGCAACTCAAAAATTTTCTCCCTTATTTCAACTGGTTTAAAAATATCAATACCATAATGTTATCACTGTTATCATAATTAGATTTGGAAATAGCCAAATACAGTAAATGTTCTCATGTTATTGAACCCTTAAAACCTTATTATGACATCAGTTACGGCTAAGGAGGAACCCAATAAATCTTTACTATTATTATCAATTAATATTGTCTGGACTTATAAAAAAGCAAGTGCTCAACAAGAAAATTAACCGAAATGTACTGTTGATGACGAAACTGATAACCTAATACCTGTCGTTCGAATTTACAGAGCTTGTCACCAGTTTATAAGCTTTAGAATGTTTTTGAGGGTAAACAATTCACACACATGCTGAGCAAATCCCTTAATTGCTCAAGATCTTCAGCTAGATGGAAAAGTATTTTGTATCTATCGAAATACACGTTGTGTTGTCGATAAAGAGGGTTTTATTCCTCCTGGATAGAGTCTTTAATGAAAACTAACATTTTACTAACATTTGTAAAAGAATTCAAAGTGTGAAAAAGAAGAATGTGATAAAAAAAAGGGAAGTAGACTAGCAGGAGAGCTTTAAATGCTTTCAAATTTCTCAAGTGTGGAGAAAGATGTATTACCTTAAGCCGCGATAATGTTACACACAATTCGTTTTTAGGATATGGCTTTAAAGTGAAAAAAAAATTAAATGAAGAGAAAGCTTACAGACAGAAAAGCTCCCTTTTATAAAATTCCTTATAAATATTTTATTTTTAAGGTCAGATACTTTACTTCTGAAGATTTTATATATTTTATTTCGAAGATTGTTATAATATCTTGACGAACTTTCGCTTATTCTTTTGTAAAGGAATTTCAGATTTCTTTCGATTTCTTGTACCATCATGAAAAGTATTTAATTAACACATGGTTAACTATTAATTATAGTTGATATGCAACAGTGTATTATGAATATATGTTAATTAGCTCCATTTTTAAAACGGATTATTGAGTGGGTTAAATTAAGTGATGAATTTTATTCCAACTAGCGCCAGATTGTTCAACGGGAACGCGTTTTTCTAATAATTTTGAAATGAGTAGTAGGGAAAATGTGTTTTATAAGATTGGGGGTAGACCACAAGGAACGTTTAGTGATTTTCAGTTTTATTAAGGGCCTAATATAACTAATATAAATGGTGTCATTTGCCAAAAAGGTATTAAACTTTTGATAGAAAAGTTAACGGTGTAATGAAGAGTGAGAAAAGTGATAAAGAGGAAAATGTTTTCTTCAAACCAATGGGCACTAAGTGTTGTATTCTTTATTTTATATTTTTGCCGGTTGCTCAACATTTGTACAGCCTTTTTGTTTTCTAGTGAGAAGAAGGTTAATTATTATTTGCTGGAGGAGCTAAGAAAAAATTCGCTTTCTCCCTATCTATATTCAGTTGCGATACATTGTAGAAAAGATTTTAATTAGTTACAGCATAACTATAACCATCCTTTCTAGTTAATTCGATTTTGAATAGTATGGTTTTAAATATGTGAATTTGTAACATTGCTTATAACAGTCTCAAAAAAGTAACAAGATACTTTGTTGAATGAAGATTCAGGCTCTATGAGGGCTTTTTTTTATTATTCATTAGTACCGTCTGTTTCTAAGTGCTATTTTATTAAAAATCTAAGTTATTAATTTCGATAAGTATTCATGTTTCTTTGAAATGCTTAAAAAACTCAATTGTTACCACTTTTATTTAGATGGAACTGTGAATAATCGAAAATGCCCCATAAGAGGTACTTTATTTCCTAATGTCCTGCATCAACAGCCACTTCATTCTGTTTACGTTTATGCTTGGTGTGGATTTATTGCTGAGTTTATTCTCGGACCTTTTTTGTTTGAAACTCTCACTCCACAAGGTCTTAAAGATGCTCTGTTACGAGTGCACGGTACAGTGAACTCCTTCAACAGCAGGTCATTCCTGCTTTACAGGAACGGCAATGTTTGCAAACCACTATCTTTATGCAAGATGTAGCAACTCCTCACATTAGGCGCCAAGTCAAAGCACTGCTTAAGGCTAACTTTGGCGATAATCGTGTAATATCCAGACATTTTCCGGATGCATGGCCTTCTCGTTCTCCCGACTTAAATCCCGGTGATTTCTGGTTGTGGGGATTTCTAAAAGACCGTGGATAAAGGATAAGGTTTCTACAAGATAAGGACTTTATTTGATTTGAAAGCTAGAATTATACACCGTGTTTTTGAAATCCCTCGTGAATTGCTTCTAGCTACCATTCAAAACGCTATAATGCGTTTTCAACACGTTATTGATGTCAATGGAGCACTTATTGAGCATATTTTGAGACTGAATGAATTTTAACGATTCTAACATAGTTTTTGGCCTTCTTTGGGCACCACATTTCCTTATAGTGTTCAAAATTTGAACTATTTTCTTATTGCAAAAATCTTTTCCCCATAGTCCACAGAGCATATATTCCATCAAAATCCGATAAGCAGAACGGGTTCTACAGGCCACTGAATAGTGCAACTTTAAATATAACCACCCGGTATAAAGTATTTATTAAAACAACATTAAAATAATTATTCGATGTCTTAACGCATTTTTGTAAAAAAGTGAAATAAAATGTTGTAAAAAAGTGAGTTTTTACTACACTTAAGCAGTTAGTGTTGTAATTTCAGTATATAAAACAAATCACATATTTTTTGTTTTATAAAACGTGTTTGGAACCTAAGTAATCGAAGTCCACTTGGACGCCCGTTAGTCATGGAAGGCGCGTTAGTCATAGTGTGGGTTTCCTGCAAAACGTTTAATATGACCCTCAGCAACCATTGATTCCACACAAACATGGAAGTGGCTGGTTTTCATCCATTGGGACGGGCGATACCATGGAATGATAATCCATATTCTCGATAGGTAACGATCCTGTCTCTATCAATTGCCGATTCTTGCTGGTAATCATTTCTTCGTATTCGCGGCATAACACGATATTCTGAGCAAACTCCGAGCTTAAAAATACCTTTTCGACGGAGAAATCCATTAGACATTTTTTTTCTTTTATTTAGTGCATAAGAAGTCGTTTCTCCCTCCTGCGTCGTACAAATATGCTGAAGTTCTAATCATTTGCATGTTCTAACCTCTTCGTCCTTTCATGAGGATTTGGCATTTTTCGGGTCATTCCTTTCTGGTATGGCAATCTCAATGGCCAGCAGTTTATTATGTAAAAATATTAAATAAGTGTACTTACCATGAAATGACGATGCATCATTTATCAATATATGAATGACAAACATGTTTTATTTATACTGTATTATATTCAGTATTTTAAAGAACTTAAAATGAATGATAAATATTTTGACAACAAATGGTACAAACTATGGGGGGTCTCGAATTTGACGAACGCGCAGCATTGCGCTTTTCGCAAGTTCGGTTTATTTACCTAATTTCGCTAAAGTTGCCAACTATAAAAAAATCAATAAACTCACTACATTTTCAATCCCACCTTCAGTGAACAAAAGTAGTTGAGAGGTGGAATAATTGTCCAGGGATTCATCCATTGCACTTGAAAAATGGCGAAATTTGCTTGCATTTTTCGTTATTTGAGTCACAATTTTTTCAGTCATATCTGCAACATGGCGGGCATTGGTCTTTATACAAAAAGAAATGTTATAAATTGTTTTTCAAGTTTTCTGGGCAAAGTTCCTCAGCCACCTTGAACAAACATTCCTTTACTACTTCACCATCAGTAAACAGTTTGTCATTTTTAGGAAGGAAATAGGCAACTTTATAACTGGCCTTAGTTAAGGATTCATTTCCATTTGAGGATTTACTGAACAATGTCCTCTGAGAAATGAATTGATTTTGTAGTTTAGAAAATTTGTCTGCACGGACTTTACCCTCTAACCGTGCATATTTCTCCTGACGTTTGCTTCAGTAATGACTGAGCAGGTTGTATTCATTCAACACGGTCACGGTTTCGTGGCAAATCACACACGATGCCTTATCGATGACTTGATGAAGTATTTCAAACTCCATTCTTCTTGAAATTATCGACACTCATTGTCTATTTTTCTCTTCTCTTCTCGTGATACACTCGTACACGTGAAATGCATATTGAGTATAAGCTCATGTATCTCCGTAAACAAACCAATACTTTGCTCCTTAAAGTACTATTGCCACTTCAGATGAAATTAAAACATTTATTTGGAATTATATATATTGGGAATTCAATTAACTTTTGTTATTTTTAAATTGTAAAATTCAAACAATTAGAATTTTTTTTTTGCTAAATAAAATGTTCAGATAATAATAAACTATATATTTTGCTTTCATAGTAAGAAATTTAATACTAGAATGAAATGCTACTCTGCTTCAATTTTTTTCCAAATATTCAAGAAAAGTGTGAAATTCATAATTGAAATTCGAGCGTTTGCAGTAGCCTACGGAATTACCTTCAAATTTCAATATTTTTAATGTATTGGACATTGACTAATCTAAAAAAATCACAAGACGATTAAAATGAAGAAAATAATTCATTCAGTTAGAAATCACTAATACTTAACTTATATTCTAAAGTGTCATTTGGAGTACATGTGTATTAATGGTAAGGAAATTTAAAAAGAGATAAAATAATATCCAACCAAAATAGCAATAAATAAATTTAATGATAATTCAATTTGTACAATACAAATAACAAATGTCTTTAATTTCGATAAATTTAATATTTTCTTTTCAAAGCCCTTAGGTCAATAAGATGCTAGAAAAACTCTTCTGCTAATAAACACACATCAGACAGTACCATCGTAAGGCACCTGGCCGAAGATCAGTAGCTGTAGAAGCGCCCATTATATGTACTGACATTGACACCCACACACCATTGCCTCCGTTTGGAATGGCGTTGAAGGGATTGAAATACAACCGAATGGAATGTGGTTGTCTTTAGCGACGATTCTAGATTCAATTTGGGCTTAGATGACAATCATGTAAATGTGTGGAGCCCCTGAGGTGAACGTCTCAATCCTGCCTTCGCTGTACAGAGCCACACCGCTCGCAAAACTGGTGTGAGGGTATGGGGTGCCATCGCACGCGCGATGTAATATAATATCGAACCTAATATCGCGCGCGATCCAAGGCACCATCACAGCTCAGAGGTACGTTCTTGACTTTCTTCAGCCACATGTGTTACCACTTATTGCAGGGCTCCCAGGAACCAGTTTTCAACAGGACAATGCTCGTCCACACACAACATGGGTTTAACAGGAGATATTTCGCTATATTTCTCCCTTTCTTGGCCTGCTAGATTTCTAGATTTATCACCAATAAATCATATCTGGCGTCATTTAGGACAGCAAGTTGGACAGCCTACGAATGTGTTAAAATTATAGTAGCGTTTACAACAACTGTGGAACGGGATGCCGCATGACATTATGCGGGACTTGTATGCCTCAATGCCCGACCGTATCACACCATGCATTTATGCTAAAGGTGGCAAAGAAGGGTACTAAAACCTCCTGACATTTTTCATCATGTAGATAAATGCTTTGAATAAATTTTTATTACCTCTATCCAATGGAAGAAAAAACAGTAAAAGTTAGCTAATGGTTGACTAGAAGGAGTTCCAAAAAGTGAAAAGTAGTACTAGGAATTCACTCGTATTTACCTATTATGTCTTTTTGGGTTTTGGATAGATTGTTGTTTATGTCGCATTTACCTTCCAGTGGGTTCGCGTTTGCGAGATATACACTAGATATCAATTTCGTTTTATACCTTTATCCGAGGAAGCTCTATGAGCTCCTTTCCTTTGCTATTCATCCTGCTCCTTTTGACCTACTTTCATTCCTGGTTTGGATTTCGTGGAGTTAATAGTACTGTGAAAATTTGCTTTTTGTATTTTAGAAATACGCGTGAACGTAAGGGTAAATTTTTTTTATATCTAATTTTCTATGTTCTGATAAAATATCTTTATTGTTTTAGATTTAAAAATTATGAATTGTAATTTTTGTGTTTAATAGCTTTTAGAATTGGAAAAGAGACACTCTATTTGTTCAAAGTATCTAATTTATTTCCGCTCTTATTTAATTATGGTGGGTAAAAATAAAGTATTCAACAGACTAGAATCATTAAGAAGACTCCTAATGACCTTGAGACTATAAGAAACAAGCTCTTTTGTGCCAATGATGAGAGAGACGCCGTAGTCTTAGATGAAAGTAATGTAGATGAAGAAGAGCACATCTCAGAAAAAGACGTTTGGGACTTCGAATGAGCGCATCAAGCAATTCATAGCATAAAGATAATGACGATTGATCTACAGATGCCTAAATAGCCCACTTTAAGAAAAACAGAGAGAGAGATAATCGAGTCATGGAAATAGCAGAAAAATCCATTCAAGGAAACTAAACGAGCACCTCGCAATATAATTTATCTATGTTGCTGCAGTTATCTGTCGAGACAAAGATTTGACAGATATTTTAGATGTATGGAAATGTCTCAATACTGATCGCAAAATCGAAAGCATTGTTTAAGAAACTAATAAGTATATTTGTTCCATGAAGCTTAATTACTCTCGTTCAAGGGATGCCAGACATACGGATGGAGCAGAAATAGCTCTTTTGGGCTTGCTTTATTTGGCTGGTGTTTACGATGGAAATAGTGTTAACCTTGAGGAGTTGGGGAGAACAGACTAAATAAAATAAAATGACTATGAAACTGATTTTTCTTCTTTTTTTTAAATCCAAATTGAGCTCATTTTTTTTAAAAAAATTCATATTATTTTTAAGATTTTATGTAAGAAATGTAAATCTTCAATCGAAATTAACAATTGCATTTATTTTATTATCATGCAATTTCAATAATATTTGGTCATTTTATAGTGCTTTTATGTTTTATTCTTACATTATTTCCTATCATTCTTAAATAAATATCATTTAATTAAGATGTTCTTATTAATCATTTTCTAATTACAACCAAATTGTAACATTAACGCTCTTAAATACGGTATTATATCTAAAAAATAATGATCTTTCATGATAGTATAGAGGGGCGCAACCGGCTGGAAGTTTAAGAAGCAACATAGGAGCTTTGGCGATGTCCTCATAATTTTGAAACATAGTTAAGCAACAAATACGACATCTGAACTGGCATCCCCCTTCTAAACCTCCACAATGATGCCTCGACATATTAAATGTGCACAAGTCCCAATACGCGAAGAAGATTAAATGGAAACAGGAAAAGATCCTCCAGTTTACCTGAAATAGTGCCGTCATGTGACGATAAACATTTATGAAACGTGGTCATGGGAGGCAAGAACGATAGCTGAAAACTTTGGAGTCGTGAATCCGGTACCTAATTAAAGATGGTAAGCTTCTAAATTTAAAGGGTACATGATGAGTAATATTATTTTGCTTTATTTCTTAAAGCTGAGAGAATGATGAGAATTCAATTTTGCAATGCTCCTCATGAAAGTTGTTGCAATTTTTTTTTAAATATATTAGTGTTATTTTACACAGTGAACATTTTCTATTTGCTTTACTATCTATAAATATATTATTCTTAATTTCTTATTTTTCAATAGGTTCTTTTTACATATTTTTATTTCAATTTATGGAATTACCATATTGGTTTATAGTATTTATCTCTTAGGATTATTCGATACCTTGTTTAACCACTTTATCTGTCAAAAACTTGATTCAGAATTCATAAGTGTCATATTTCATTTTCGTCTTCCTTTTTCTTTTCCTTCCTTTTTCTTTCTCCATTGGATTGAACTTACTTATAATTTGAAATTGATCTTCTTGCTGTTATTTATATTTTTAGTATTCTTTCAGATGTATTGGTCTCTTTCTTAATTACTTTGTAACGTATTTTTTTTTCTTTTTCCTATGTTCAAGGGTTTGTACAAAGAAAAATATACTATTTTTCTAATATTTTCCAATAACTTAAGAAATTACATGTAAAATATTTTAATGATTTTTAAAAAAATTCTTATGTTTCAATTCTTGTTTCTACATTAATAATAATTAATTTTTTCAATTTTTTTTTATTACTAAAAATTATTACTTTTCTTAAACGTATACGTATATTTTATATACGTATATATAAACACACATATATATATATATACACATACATACAATTTCCA
>BMAW01118689.1:0-10079 GCA_019974015.1 Nephila pilipes
TCTGGAGGTGTTTGCATTCTGGCATCCCAGAACTATCCTCATAACGTCGTTACACTGACCACATCGTTGCAGGCTGTGGCTGTGCGAATTCACACTCGCACTTTAATCACAGTCTGCTGCATTTATCTGCCACCTAACGATGTTGTGTCACAAATGGATTTAGACCGACTAGTCGATCAGTTACCAGCTCCCTTCCTTCTGCTAGGTGACTTCAATGGACACAGCTCTCCGTGGGGGTATGATGGTACAAATTCTCGTGGTCGGCAGATCGAGCGATTGATCTCTGATCACAGTCTCTGTCTGCTGAACACCGACGAGAAGACGTATTTCCATGCTCCCACTAGGACTTTTCATTCCCTTGATCTAGCCATTTGTTCACCGACACTGCTACCGTCGCTGAATTTAGAGGTTCTAAATGATCTCTATAATAGTGATCATTTCCCTCTCCTGATCTCCCAGGTTCATGGTAGTGGGGTGCGTTTACGTCCCCCCACTTACCGCTTCAACCGGGCAGATTGGGATTTATTCACACGGTTAGCAGTTATTACCGGTACAATGGTTCAAGATCAGGATATTATTAGCTCTGTCCGAAATGTCACTACCTCTATCGTGAACGCTGCTGATGCAGCGATACCGAAGAGTGGAACATCACAGAGGAAGATGAGTAAACCATGGTGGAATAAGGAATGTCAATCCTCCTACCGGGAACAAAGGAAATTGTGGGGTATCTTCAGACGGTATCCCACAACTGAAAATCTCATAGCCTTTAAAAGGGCAAGGGCAATTGCTCGCAGAGTAAGGCGACATAGTCAGAGGGAATCATGCATCAGGTATGTCTCTTCCATCACATCGTCTACCACAAGTCAACAGTTATGGAGAAAGGTAAAAGCTGCAAACTCCCTGTATCGGGAATTTTCCATCCCGATACTGGAAACTGCAAATGCTGTGCATTCTTCACCTGTCGAAGTGGCCAATGTCATTGGCCACTCTTTTGCTAGTGTGTCAAGCTCCGATTCTTACAGCGCTTCATTTTTAGCGACTAAGAATCGTTCTGAGCAGACACCTATCAACTTCAGGTGTCGGCAACCACTCCCTTACAACTGTGACTTTGACATGTGGGAATTGAGGAAGGCTCTGTCCTTGGCTCACAATACCAGTCCAGGCTCTGATGGTATAACATACGATATGCTTCGCCACTTGAGCGAGGATTCACTTGTCAGTCTCCTGTACCTATTCAACCGAATATGGAGGGAGCATATGTTTCCTAGCCAGTGGCAGGTAGCAATCGTTATTCCTATTCTGAAGCCTGGTAAGGATCCAAAGAACCCTCTCCACTATAGGCCTATCGCTCTGACGAGTTGCCTCTGTAAGACGCTAGAACGTATGGTCAATGCCCGTCTCGTATATCAATTGGAAAAGAATCAATGCATTCCTCCGTTTCAGAGTGGCTTCCGTAAAGGAAGATCCACAGTAGATAACATCCTTCTACTCGAAAGTCAGATTCGTTCTGCTTTCGTACGGAGGAATCATTTGGTTTCTATTTTCTTTGATATCGAAAAGGCATATGACCGTACTTGGCGCTATGGGATTCTGCGCACTCTTTACGAATATGGTCTGAGAGGCAATTTACCTCTTTTTATTAAAATGTTTTTAAATTTCAGATCATTTAAAGTACGGGTTGGTAATGTTTTATCTTCATCTTTTATTCAGTTTGAAGGAGTTCCTCAGGGGAGCATTTTGAGCCCCACTCTTTTTATCTGTCACATTTCTCCCATTCTTTCTCATATACAACCTTCAGTTCATGGTTCATTATACGTTGACGATCTGCAGATTTCCTGCGAAGGATCGTCAATGCGTATCATTGAGCGACGACTTCAGACCGCAGTTAATAACCTGGTTACATGGTGTGACGCAAATGGGCATAGTATTTCTCCCAGTAAGAGTAGTTGCGTGCATTTTTGTAGGAAACGGGGTCTCCATCCCGATCCTGACATTCGTATCCGTAATACGTCTATTCCTGTCGTCCCTGACGTCCGCTTCCTCGGAGTAATTTTCGACCGCAAACTCACTTTCCTTCCGCATATTTTATATCTGCGGAGGAAGTGTGAGAAGTCCCTTAACATCTTGAAGGTGTTATCCAACACCTCTTGGGGAGCGGATCGAACTTCATTACTCCGAGTGTATCAGTCGGTGATTCTGTCTCGGATCGACTACGGATGTGTCGTCTACGGATCTGCCTGCAAAACTACCTTGCGGAAGCTTGATCCAGTCCACCATAATGCTCTGAGAATCTGCTGTGGTGCGTTCCGAACGTCACCTGTGCAGAGTCTCTATGTCATTTGTAACCATTTACCTTTGGCTTCGCGGCGCCTGAAACTGTCGCTCTATTATCATTTCAAAATGTCATCTCACCCATTACAGAATATCACTACCAGCCCGTCTTTAAGGAGATTGTACAGTGCTCGACCTTCTTTCATCCGTCCTTTTTCTGAAAGGGTGAAAGACATCATCGAGGAACTCATCCTACATGACTTGGGTATTCAACAAAGAAATTTTTTAAAATTTCCACCTTGGAATGTGCCAAGGTTTCTTTACCATAACCCCTTTGCTTTATTTAGCAAATCCAACACATGTCCCATTGTTCTCCAGAGAATCTTTGCCTTCCATCGCTGTCAGTATGAAAAATAAGCGCTAATTGAAGCGTTAATGGATGAAGACAATGAGATCGGAATCACGATTTAAACTCCTTAGCCTCAGTTTGTGTTCCTGGAATGCAAACGGGGCACTCTCCCATGTTCTAGAACTAAGAAATTGCTACAGAAGCATAGCCCAGATATCTTTTTATTACAAGAAACACATCTGAGACCAGAAAACAAATTCTACATCCCAAATTACATTTCATATAGAAATGACAGAGCAAACCAATCCACACAACACTCCTCAGGAGGAACCATGATCCTAATAAAAAAATCACTACCACACCACTGCCTGACAACCCCACCACTCCAACATGTTGAAGCAACCACCATTATTTTTGAACCATCAAAAGTAAAACCAATTGCAATAGTTTCCATTTATATACCTCCATCCTCAGACAACAATTTATTCATAAATGACCTAGAAATTCTCAGAAAAACCAGCAGCAGCTGTGTCATTTTTGGCGATTTTAACGCCAGACACAACGCTTGGAACTGCACCCAAAACTCAACAAGAGGTATAAACTTGAAAAGCTACACAGACAAAAATGACATTCAAATAGCATACCCACCAACACACACACGATTTGGAACAAATTCTGCAAACACAATCGACTTTGCACTAATATATGATTTCAACTACAAACACAAAATTGTCTCACTACCCGAGCTCTAATCAGATCATAACCCCATTTTCCTAGATTTTAACTTCCAAACATAAATTGAAATTAATACTCGTGCAGTTTCCACCTGCTGGTCTAAATTCAGGCAACAACTAATAGAAACCATTCACCCAACAAATTTTACAAATATCAACACAACAAACAAACTTGAAAACAAAATTATTGACCTCACAGACAAAATCAATCAAGCATATGAAAAGGCATCCACACCAGTTACAAACAAAGACATCAGATACACCCCATCCTACATCAAAAACCTCATAAAAACCAAAAACTATTTACGAAAACAATATCAGAGAACATTAGATCCAGAAATAAAAACTGAAATGAATAGAACTCAAAATTTAATTAAAAAAGAATTTCAAAATTTCTCAAACAAAAGCTGGAATGATAAACTTAAATCTCTAAACACACAAGACAACTCACTCTGGACACAAACTAAGATTCTTAAAAATAAAAGATGCAGTATACCACCCTTAATTATCAATAATCAAACTGCAAACACTGACACACAAAAAGCTGAACTACTTGCAAACACACTCGAACAAAATTTCAAAGAAAACAACAGACCACCAAATTCAGACACAGCCATTGACACAACAGTAAAAAACACAATACACACCTTCCTAACTTCCACACCACTCCAACACTCCATTAAACCAGTTTGGCCAGAAGAAATACAAAACTACATCAAAAAGGCAAATATTAAAAAAGCTCCTGGCAAAGATGGAGTAACAAATAAAATGCTTAAAAACTTTCCAACTAAAATCATACTAATAATTACTTATCTAATTAACAAAATACTAAAAATGCAATATTTTCCAAAATGTTGGAAAACTGCAATAATTTTTCCCATACTAAAACCAGGCAAAAACCCAAAATCACCAGACAGCTACAGACCAATATCACTCCTCTCATTCATAGATAAACTAGCTGAATTTGTAATCCTAAACAGATTCAAAGAACACATTTACCAAAATAATATAATAACACCAAACCAATATGGATTCACTAAAAAACTCTCTACACTTCACCCCCTTCTTAAAGTAACAGAATTAATCTCCTCAGGACTAGAAAAACAAAAAACCACAGGTGCTGTTTTTCTAGACATACAGAAAGCCTTTGACAGAGTATGGTTAGAAGGACTCATCTACAAACTAATCACCTACTCTTTTCCTAACCCACTAATACATCTAATTCACTCATACATCACAAACAGGGATTTTCAAGTCAAAGTACAAAATTCACTATCAAGCCCCAGAAACATTTCTGCGGGAGTTCCACAGGGCTCTTTAATTGGGGCCCATTTATTTAATTTGTACCTGAATGACATCCCCACTTACACACTCACAACACTAAATATGTATGCCGACGACACAGCAATTCTTGCCACTTTTAAAAACCCTAAGACTGTCACAAAAGCACTTAATAATCACCTTAAAATATTAGAAAAATTTTTTAACACATGGAAAATAAAAATAAATGTCGATAAAACAGCTGCAGTTCTTTTCACAAGAAAAAATTTACCACCTCCACGACCCACATTCTATCAAACTGACATCCCATGGTCTCAGACAACTAAATATCTAGGTGTTACCCTTGACAAAACTTTAACTTGGAAACAACATATAACACAAACGCGAGATAAGTTCCGGAAAATAAAATGTAAAATCTTCCCCTTAATTTGCCGGAACTCTAAAATGACTATAGAGAACAAATTGCTTCTGTGCACCTCGATTTTGCGTCCAATACTAGCATATGCTTGTCCTGTGTGGGCTTTTGCATGTAACACGAACCTAAATATTCTAGAAGTATCTCAAAATTCAGTTTTAAGAACAATAACCAAAGCAAAATGGTATATTAGGAATGATGAAATAAGAAAAGCTCTTAAAATATCTACTTTCAAAGAACATATCAAAAAGCTTTCAATAAACTTCTTTCAAAACCTCCCCTTTACCGAAAATCAAAATATGAACAATCTTGAATTTTATATCCCCCAGCCAAATTCAAAAAGACCTAGAAGAATTCTACTTGACTCCTATCAACCTCCTTAATAAAACAACTTTTAACTTCAATTTATTCAATATATTTAATTTTTAAATTCATTTCATTCCACACAGACATAGCGGGGTTTGACTTTTAAATTAGAGTGCCAGCCTCTGAAAAAAAAAACGAGGCATTTTTCTCTGTATGGGTGGGAAATGAGAGACACAAAATGTCGAAAAATTCTACCCGTCGAGGGGTAGTGTGATTGAGGGTGGTGAGAGGGCACGGCTGATGACGGCCAACGGAGGGCCGAGGCCTACCGTAGGCTTGCCGGCCGAGGGGAGGTAAGACTTTGCGCTAGCGCGCGAGTGAAGGAGGAGAGGGGGGGAGTGCTGGCGCCATCTGGTGGAGCGAGTTCGCGTGACAACGTGAAGATTGGGTACGGCTTTGGTGTTCTTGACGGGCCGAAACCTGTCGTGAACTCGCCGGCCAAGAGGAGAGGAAGCATTGTGAGGTTGGTTACGGCTTGTATAGGCCCCCTCGCGGGGACCTGCCGGCCAGTGAGGAATGGTAGCGGCGTGGTTGGTTCCATTCGGAACCCTGCCGACCAGTGCAGTGTGATTACGGCTTGTTAGTCCCTCTTACGAGGGTCTTGCCGGTCAGTGAGTGTGATTACGGCTTGTTAGTCCCCCATTCGGGGGTCTTGCCGGTCAGTGAGATTGAGTACGGCGTGTTAGTCCCCTTTTCAGGGGTCTTGCCGGTCAGTAAGTTTGGTTACGGCTTAAGTTCGAAGGTTCGAAGGTGTGTAAATTACGGAGTACCTCTCCCCATTATGGGAGATACCTCCACATCAGAACTATTGAAGAAGAGAAAATATAGAGAGTTCCATAATATTGCGAAGAGATAGAAGAGTGCTAATACGAGAACAATATACCCGCCAACCGGGTATATGACACAAAGCCGGTTCCCCTCGGCCGCGAGGCGGTCAAGCGAGAGCTCCGGGTAGGCAACCTCTGTTTCCACCGTCCCAGCCGCGAATGATGCGAGGCCGGGGAAAGTGGGAAAGTGTGGGGAGAAGGGAGCGTTCTGATTGGACGATCGCTCAGAGAGGAGGAGAAGGGGAGAATCCACCAGCTTTTGCTAGTTTTTTCTCCGAGTGAGAAAGGAGAGAAAAGGAAAGTCCTTCGATACCGTTCGAACAATAATCTATTGTTTTTTTTTATTTTTTTTTTCACTGAAACGATATCTCTGAAACAATTTTTGTTGTTTTTTCAGTAGAGCTTTTTTGAGCGAACGAGCGAATTTTTTGATCAACTACGAACCGTTATAGCGGTTAGTTTCATAATAGCTATAGTCGGAACGCAAGTGAATATTATGGACAGCAGTCCATTACACGACATGATGGACACCAAGTTACCAGCTGAAAAAGCCTCGATCGAAGGCATCCTCAAAGCAATGGAAACCACTGCTACGGCAGACGGATTACTTCATATCGCTACCTGCGTCGAAGCTAACCTCTCCTACACCTTGGCAAATCCCCTCCAGTCGGATGAAGCCACCCAATATATAGTTGATTTACACGAAATCCTAGATGAAGTCAGGATTAGGTATGCCCACACGAGAGAGAAAGAAATTGCCGTGGAATCTAACAGACTACAAGATTGCCTCCAATCGTGGGGAATCACTAAACAACCGGAAGCGAAATTTACCCCAGTCAAGGGTAAAAACAAGTCCAGGAAAAATGCCGAGCACCAAGCCGCCAAAAAACCGAGAACGGAGGAACCCGGTTGTAGTAACCGATTCAGCTCCCTCACGATCGAAGATAAAGATGACGAAACCGAGATGGATGCAGGAGAAACAACCCCTATGCCTTCTCCTACAAAACCACATCATCACCCGTCGCAGCCACGACCATTAACTACAATTAATAAGATTCCCAGACGGCAGATGGCGCCACCCATTACGATCGATAATGTCAGGAATGGAGCAACACTGCTGAAAACATTACAAGACATCACAAAAACAAAATTAATAGCCAAGTTAACAGGAACCAACCTGAAAATATTTCCCCAAACAGTCCATGCCTACCACATCATAAGAAGGTATATTGACGAGCAGAAACTTCCAGCCCACACCTACATGCTACCGGAGGATAAAAAACTCCGAGTTGTTATCCGAGGGATGCCGGTAGACATGCCCCCAGCAGAAATTGCACAGGAACTCCAGGCTCAAAATATCATAGTTGATGAGATAAAAATCATGACTCACAAAAACAGCGGACAACCAATGCCTCTCTTCTTCGCCACCCTGGCGAAGACGGCGGCAAACCAGAAAATTTATAACGTCAAGCAAATAGCATACATGGAGATCAAAATCGAAGCACTCCGAAAGAAATATGGCCCTGCACAGTGCTTTCGCTGTCAGGGTTTCTTTCACTCATCGCTGCACTGCACCCGTGAACCCAAATGCGTTAAATGCGCGGGCGACCACCTCACAAGAGATTGCAATTTAAAATCCACAGATGCACCCAAGTGTTGTCTTTGCGGAGGGAACCACCCCGCTAGTTA
The DNA here is from genome assembly GCA_019974015.1 of Nephila pilipes. Classification (NCBI taxonomy): domain Eukaryota; kingdom Metazoa; phylum Arthropoda; class Arachnida; order Araneae; family Nephilidae; genus Nephila; species Nephila pilipes. Next base: position 7,933 of record BMAW01118689.1, read on the forward strand.
CCTTGCCTGCCCTAGAAACCCAATCAACCACCCACCAAAACCGAAAGCAGCCGCACCAGTAGTAAACAGGTGGAGACAGCGCGCTGCGACTTCCACACCACTCCAGGAAACCCAAAGATCATCACCCACAATAACTAACTCAGAAGAATTCCCTCCTCTCCCCAGCAAGCCTGCAGCACCAGCTCCAACCACACAAACGAATATAGAAGATCCCTTCACAATACTCAAGAGCAAAAAATGCCAAACATTATACAAGGAATTACAACAATTTGTAAAAATAGCTGAAAACATACCGACAAAAGCAGGGCGCATGGCCGCCCTCTTTAAATTCATCGAGGAAGATAATGATTCATAATGATCAATCAAAACCAACAACTAAAAATCCTATCCTGGAATTGTAATTCCATCAATAATAAATTCCTAGAATTCCAAGATTTCATCAAAAAAATAAAACCAGACATCATAGCACTACAAGAAACCAGACTAAAGCCAGCCTCTACTCTTCACTTACCCAACTTTATCACCCATAGGATAGACCGAACAACTTATGCAGGAGGAGGGACAGCACTGTTAGTGAGGCGCTCGCTTCCGCACCATGCCACACCACTCCAGACCACAAACATAGAAGGAACGGCGGTTACGCTGGAAAGGCGAAACAAAGCATCCATCACAATAATCTCAGCTTACAAATCACCCACAAAACCAATCCTACGATCAGACCTCAACAATTTATTTGCCAACCGGAGAGACGTCCTCGTCCTAGGCGACCTCAATGCTAAACACCACACCTGGAACCCGAATGGAGAAAATACACAAGGAAGACGAATTTTCGACTATACTATAAGCAAGAACCTAAAAATTAGTGCACCTACTCAACCAACCAAATTAACTCAATATTTCAAAAATTCAATAATCGACATCTGTATTTCAAAGGGAATCGAAGACATACAAGCTGAAGCAATCCCTGCCCTTTCCAGCGACCATAATCCCGTTCTTTTCACAATTGAAATTGATGACATCAACAAAAGTATAGCTAATTCAATCCAGTTTACAAATTGGAATGTCTTCCAAGATCAGCTGAAACAACATATACCTGGGAACCCAAAAATCTTTACTACTCAAGAAATAGACCAATCAATAGAAAATTTTAACAACCACTACAATGACGCAATCCTCACTGCAAGTAAAACTAAAATTATCCATAACCGAGCCTACACACTACCACCTCCACTTAGAAGAAAAATCCAACTGAAAAATATTATCCGGAAACGATGGCAAGAGACCAGAGATCCCAGGTATAAAAGCACCCTAAATAAGCTCAACAGAGAAGTACAAAGATGGCTGAAATCAATTAAAAATGAAAATTGGAATAATACCCTCCAAGATGCAAATACTGAAGACCAATCCTTATATAAAATCCTAAAAAATCAAGACAAAGAAAGCAACATCATCCCACCTCTTCTTGGACCCAATGGATTCGTCCATGATTCCCGGGGAAAGGCGGAACTAATTGCCACATCACTAGAGAACCAATTTCAATTGAATCGTGAATCAGTAAATGAAAAACATGTCGACCATGTTTTACAAACAGTTGCAGATTACCTAGACCAGAGCCAGGACAACAACACCCCAGAACTCACGAACCCAACTGAAGTTAAAAACATCATTCTTCAACTAGATAATAAAAAAGCACCAGGGATTGACGGAATCAAGAACATAGCCCTAAAATCCTTACCCTTAAACGCAATCACCTATATAACTAAAATATTCAACAGAAGCATGCAACTGAACTACTTCCCAGAAAATTGGAAATTAGCAAAAATCAAAATTCTCAAAAAAACAGGAAAAGACCCCCATAAACCGGAAAATTATAGACCCATCAGTTTATTGAGCTCCCTCGGAAAAATCTACGAAAAAATCCTGCTGCGAAGAATTGAAGAATTCTGCGAGAAGCACGACATAATACCAGACTTCCAACACGGATTCCGGAGAGAGACCTCTACTGCGCACCAACTACTACGAGCCACCAATATCATAACTAATGGATTCAACACCAATAGAACAACTGGAGCCTTATTCCTAGATGTCAGCAAGGCCTTCGATAAAGTTTGGCACGAAGGCCTTATTTATAAATTAATTATGCTAAA
>BMAW01118697.1:0-11881 GCA_019974015.1 Nephila pilipes
TAAGTATTGTTGATAAATATAAAATAAATACTGATTTCACTGAATGACATACTATTGGAAATGTAAGCTAAATATTTCCTATATTAATTACTGATGCATTTTTCTGATATTACTTTACATGAAAATATTTTAAAATATCGTAAGATATTTAAATTTGTATATACGAGAGAGGTACAAAAAAGAACCCGTGTTAGGAATCGGAAATCGGAATAGGGTAGTACACCCTATTTCTAAAGTACACCCTATTTCTAAACCTCTATTTATTTTCCTTTTTTTGAGAAGTCTGTGAGTAGAACGCCTTTCCCATCTCAAAATATTGTCATCATAACTTTACCGATCATCTTCGCTTTCTTAATAGGAGAATCTTCGAAAGCAAACCATTGTTTTGATTGGTGTTGGATTTCAGATGTATAATGATGAATTCGTGTCTTCTCGACGGTGGCAACTCGCTGCGAAAGCATTCATATTTTGATTTGGCAGCAAATGAATGCCAGATCAAAACTAACGTGTGAATCTGACCCATAATTATTTTGGTGCCATTTAACGGATGTCACGACACAATAGTAATACCAACTTGTCGTAACAACTCTATCTATTATCAAAAACAAGTATTTTTTTAATCAGCCTGGTATACGTAAGTTATAATCATATATTAGTTGTTTTGTGCTTTGTTAATTTAAAACAGCAGATAAGACACGCCACGAATGTTTCTGTTTTTGATTAAAATAAATGTTTTCCAAATTATATAACAGCTTGAATTCTTGTCAAATTTCAGATTATCCATTTATCCATAACCTCTCTTAACTACAAGTTCCAATTCTACATTGGAGAAAAACATTATGACTGGATTAGCATCACTGAAAAGATGGGCATCGTGTTTATTAAAGACCCCCAACTGATGCCAAAGTCATCAACTATCCGGAGAAATATTGTTTGGACATTTCAGAACGAAACCCACAGCAAGAATGGAACCATCCTATTGTTGCTTTCAGTACAAGGTAAGTGTGATATAATTTGGTGACTTACGATTTAAACCAAAAAGTAGTGTACTCAGTATATATAGCAGTATACAGTTTTGATAAATAAAACATTGAGTCCATTGAAATCGTTCGGATTTATAATATGACGTCAAAAGTATTTTTTTTTTCAATTATTCAAGTTTGAAATTATTAAGAAGTCGAAATGATTTTTGGTAGCATGATGCTTTTGCACTTCAACTTCAGAACCCCCTTGGTAAAATTGTTTTAGCGGATTGTCATTTGGCCTTGATTGACGGTGATAATTCAAACATAATATATATCCACTCGGAGAAATTTTGTCTCTTTCATTTTATGAAGTGTTCTTAACAAACAGGCCAAAAGTGATTCAGTAGAGATCTGTTGAAATATCCAAAGTTCGTTTACCATTGTTCCGTGGAGATAACGTTTAATAAAGCCATAATTGAGGTTCTGTAACTATGACTGATAGGTGGGCGAACTGAAGAAATGGAACAGGAAGGGAGATAAGTTCATCTGTCGACGGAGTTTCTTGTAGGCTGAAGGCTTCCGGTTGTATATTAAATTATCGGAGTTCGCTTTTATAGCTTCGAAGTGATTTAAATTCTGATGTGTATTTAGCTTCTCTAGCTACTTTCAGTTAATTTCAACTGTTTTATTTTAACTGTGAAAGTTTTAAAATAAATTGTGGTATTCTAGCTCAATTGTTATCTCTCTTTCCAGAACTTACCATCAGTCGGATGACTCGTTTTAGTGGTTCATTTTTGGGTAGGTTATTAAGTTTCTTAGCTCATGTCACCATTGTTGAAAAGAGCCACTGCATACTCCCCCGCCAGTATCATTGAGATAATGCGAAGAGGGACTTTCTGTTTGATGTTTTTTAAAAAAAGGCTTGTTTCTCCAGCCATTATGACTAATGATTAAAATCTCCTACTTGTGTATTAAGTATCGCTTTAGATATTTTCTTTTGACGTCATTGTGACTGTTTTAATGGAGATGCCGAGTCTATTTGACGTTTGCACTATAGTCAGTGTATGAATAGTGAAGATTTAGGAGTGGATGTCTTAGTCAGACACAGAGAAACAAATTTTGTATTGGAGGTATATGTAACCAGTAGTTTTAGATTACTGGTTGTAATGCTTTCCGCTACTTTGGGAGATTATTTTTTCATCTCGAAGAGGAGGAGGTCAGAAGACTTTGATTGTCGGTGTTGATTTGAAGCCTCCATGTACCGATCTGGAGAAATCTCGTCTGGTTCGACTTTTACAGCGCATTCAGCAACCAAGCCAAAAGAGATTTCCCCTTGAGATTAAAGCATGTTAACTTCAGTCGTCGTTGTTGAAGATAGCCACTGCAGATTTTGTTTATCTCGCATCATCTTTAAAGAATGAAATAAAATTGGGGTTTTTTTGTATGCAATGATTTTCTTTTATCTAGGAATAATCTAAAACTATTCCTTCATCAGGTATCCAAACCCTAACGAACTGTCTAAATAGCTTCATTTCTAAATAGATGCGATTATGATGCAGACGATGCATCGGCAGTCGCATTTTTAATCATGTGAAAAACTTAAATGGAGAATAACAATTTTGGCTTTGGTAACCCTATTTGACTTTCTAAGACAGTTTTTCTTCGCTTATATCTCTTTTTCACATACATATTTTACTATAGAAATAATTTTGAGTATAATTTTAAAAAAATATTTACTTGTTTTAATGTGCTTTTTCTTCAGAAAAATTGCTTTTCTACGGATTTTGTATAGTTTTCTTTAAAAGATTTAAACCGCTTTAATTTTTCAGTTTTGTTTTTCCTATGTCCTTGTCCTTTAGTTTTCCTCCTACTTAAGAATTAAAATAGTAATTAGGATATTTGATACCTTTCTAAAAGAATTACAATGATTCTTCAAGAACTAAAAATGAACGAAATGCATTGAAAAATTATTTTCAAAAAAATCGATTGTGCACGCAGCTTACAATCCAAAAACTCATTGAGAATCATTGGATTATGTTAAAGGGCAAGGAATATTTTATTTTAAACTCTTCTTACTTGATATCTTAAGTTCGTAAAGATAATCCTTATCTGATGGAATTTTTATTTATATGTTTCTAAAAGTCTCGACTACTGGTTCTAAAACCTTATTCCTAAACGTATCTTCTAGCATATGATTTTGGATTTTATTAATCCCTTGGTAACGACTACATTCATAAAGTACCTTTAAAAGTATTTCTAAGCCCTTTTGTTTTTGACTCCTTCTGAGGTTTACAGAAAAGGATTCGAATCTTTGACCTTTTGTAGATCTTTCCTCGTTGTGATCGGGAAACTTCTCTCATTTGCAAAATAGTCTCTGTTTTTTATACATAGCTTCCACTCCACTCTCTACCACTAATTAACTTCCAAAATCAATATTAATTTATTCGCCACTTATCAGTGCATCGCATCACATCTATTCACACTACACTTCATTAATCCCAATTCAATTTGCATAAGTCACTTTTAATACATTGGGAAAGATATTTAAATCAACCAAATTCATTTAAAATCCGAAAGTGGTGGTTGAAGAGGAAAACACGATAGAGTTCACGCTATTGTATATATTTGTAAATCAATCCTAGCTTTAACCAAGCAGACTCTGTAGCCGAGTGACTAGTTTATGACTAAAGGTATCGACAGAGATTGTCCCACAGTAATGGGAAATTATATGAATCATTAGAATGTTTTCGATACATTTATGTACATTAAAGTTTTAAATGTTTGTTCAGATGACCTTGATCCGAGGGCTACAACGACTGAGAACAGGGTCACCCCTGATCTTGAAACTCTTGTTGAAATGCTTAATTTTAGTCTCGGCCTTTCAAATTTCATGAGTTTTTTAAAAACAATATTAAATTATTCAGGAAAACGTGTGCAGGCATAAAAATGTTTCTTTTTCTTTCTCAAATTCATTCTACTAAAATCAAACTGAATAACAATGATCTCATGTATATAATTAGAGACCATCATATTAATACTAAATTCAGGCATTTTAAAAATATTTGGGTAATAGACGAAATTTCTTAGTTAAAAAATTTACTTATATAAATGTTTGTAACTTTCGCTAAATATGAGCGAATTTAATCAATCTAGATTTTAATATCAAAATTACTTTATACAACAATAATTTTAGGTTTATGTGATCTTCAAATCGTGTTTTTAACGAAAAACTTCGCATTTAAATAATTGAATTCTCGAATATTATAAAATTTAAATTGTAAAGAAATTAAAATCTTTTTGTTGGTTAAATGACATTACAGGTAGTTAATGCCTTAATTATAATTATTTATATCGTTATACAAATGTAATTTAGTAAAAGAAAAACAAATCAAACAAACAACTTTTATGTGTTTTTATATAATTTATTGTTTATATTTTCTGTTAAATATGTTTTACATTTTCTTTCAGATGACCCTCCAACTTCTTGCGGTAAGTATACCAAATAATTATAAGCACGTTCCTGAGTGATTTATCTTGAAAGGTTACATGCATAAATATTAAAAACCAAGTTTTTACAAAAAATTTAACTTTTAATACCATATTTGTAATATAAGGCATTTTAGGATTTTGTTTAGCTTGAATACACTAGAGAAAAATGGTGATGAATTCAAAACTGAAATAAATGATACTTCAACGTTGCATATCTATGCTAAACTCAATTTTTTTCTTCTACCCTAAAAATCCGTATTTGTAACATGACAAATGTGTTCTATTTACCTAAAAATAAACTGCTTTAGATTCGAATGTTTCATCTAAATTTCAAATCTGCGTAATAAATATTGCTTTCTGTGGGATATATATTGCATTTTTGCTAACGAAATGAGACTCCAGAGAAGAAAAATAGTATTTCATAAAATATTTGCATGTAAAACATTTTATTAGACATTTCTTGCTATAAAAAATGAAAACTTTTACTACTTTCTTCAGATTTCATTAAACTTAAAAATACTAAAAACCCAATTTGAATCTGACTTACATTATGCAAAATATGTATAATGCAAAATATCATAAAAGTAGAATTATATGAATGATTAAACGAGTTCCCAAAAAAATAGCGAAAACAAGTTTATGTAACTAACTTATATTATAAATTGAATAAATATATAATTGAAATTTATTCTATTAATATATAGTGTTATATGCTTGCATAATGTGTGCATTTCATGTAATATAATTAAATTTATATTCGTATGATTCTTTTTTTTAATTCAACCATTTAAATGTGTAATGTTCAGTAAACTGGGTGGTATTGTAAAGTCTTAAGTATTACTAAAACTAATCAAGACTGAAAAATTTAATCTTTATTTGTTTTTCTTAAGACATCTCTCTCTCTCTCCCCAAAGTCCAAATTTAGAGTTAAACTTTTATCCCACGTTTCTTGACCTTTTGAAGGACTTCATTGTTAAACTCAACAGATTTCTTCAAAAGTCATTGTTTTACCTTTTGAATAGCATTGTTTGTGTTGTCAAATCTCCGAAACTACAATATATTTTTTTAGTTTTGGGAATTAAAAAGATGGTTAGAAGTTCAGTTAGAAAATATTGTTAAAAAAGATAGACAAGTTCGGGAGAATAGGGTGTATATGTGTATAAAATTTCAAAACCACAACACTTTGATTCCTCAACCGAAACTCGAGAAGATTTAACAGGTAAACTATCGACAAGAAGACCAACGCTTTTAGTAATCATTCCACACCATTTCTTGATCAAATCATCACACAATTTGTGAGCATTTTGTATTAATAGACATCACTAATGGTTTGGTCCTCCCTTTGGTGGTTTGTTAAGATGACTCAACGGCAGTGTCCCAAAAAACAGACAGCGTGACAATCCTTCCAGACTGCTGCAATTAAGTCTTCTTTGGGGGGATTGAACCGCTGTGCTTTCAACCCTTGCTCATATCTTTGATCTCATATTGATAGATTTAGGATTCATCCATAGTTACAATGATCAAAATCTCCTCTTCGTCTTACTCCAAAAGATTCAACATCTCCCTTCACAGATCGCACCGTGTTTTCTTCAATAATTGTATAACGTGGGGCCGCTGTAGCCTAGTGAGCATGATCATTGTAACAATGATCATGCTCACTAGGCTACAGCGGCCACACGTTACACAATTATTGAAGTTACTAAGAAATACTTGAGAAGATACTTTATAAATCTTCATCGGCGGTTTTGGTCTTGTCCAGGGTTCGAGTCATGATGCCAATGAAGAACCACCGTGTAGCGGAGCTGATGCACGTTAAATTTGTCGAAAGATGTCTTGTTGGCTTGATGTGGAATTTAAGAGATGAGGGTGCCAGCTCAGGTGAAGTCTTCAGAATCAAAATTGTAGGATCCGTCGTTTATAGCCCTCGAGTTGCTTCTCAGTGCGACTTTAATCAAACAATCACAATCATGAAACGTAGTTTGCTCCTTTAATATGTGCAGTCCTTTGTGAATAATTTTCCACACTCTATCGTAATTAAGATCAGTCTCATTCATGATCATTTGGATGGTTTCTCTATGGATCTAATAGGATAAAGTCCTCCACGTTCTTCATTGTGGCAGCATCGTCCATGAGTAATAAACCAAGCTGCCATAATGAAGAACTCTTCCACTGTCATAGTAATAGACTATTTCAAGGAGGAGGGACAAGTTTTTTCTGTGCGGAAAAGTGGCAAGTTTGAAAATTCCTTTTCCATCACACATTAGTATAATATGTCGGGCTATAAGTTTCATAAACCACCATCCTTCTATTGTAGATTTGCCGGGCACTTTTCAAATGAAGGAACGAATCACAGTGCAATCCTCTATTGTATCCATTATACTGGTTACTTTAATCAAATGCTTCCTGAAATCAAACACATGAGTTTTAATAGTTGTAATTTACAATTTTTTGTAAATAAGAATGACTTAATATGCAAAATAAATTTTATCCAGATACCTCGGTTATTTCTTGGTAAATATTAAAACTTTAGAATACCTCATCATACATTATTTTGTAAAGATTTCTTTTATTTCCTTCTTTCGGCAATAAGAATTATACTAATTTTATGATATAGTTCTTTTAAAAAAAGTATTGCTTGCTTTAATTTAAATAACTGGGCAGAATATTGTTATCATATTTTATATTTTATTGCTTGTTTCAATATTCAATTGAATAACCGAATTTCTTTATTCAGAATAGCTTGCTTCCATTCCTTATGTTGTCAACAGTTAACAATGTTTTAGTTCTTTAGAAACTTTATGTTTTGAGTTACGAAAAAAAAGTAATAAAATAAACACCAAAAGGGAGATTCGTAAAAATAGTCAATTTATTTCAGGAATTGTAAGTTTGTGCAAGACAGTAATTCTTAAGAGTAATGATATTTCCTTATCTATAAAGCTAATAGCACAGCTTTCTTTCAGAATTTTACCTGTAATTTTTTATAATTTTTAAGTAATTTTTGAAATTTTTAATCTAATTTAATTATTTAAATTTTTTGCAATAAGAATGGTAATATTCTGCATATATCTTAATAAAGTTTTTTAATTATTGATAAACTGTTTTTCTACCAAATAGGTACTTTAATGTACTGACTTTCATTTCCAGCTAATGTATAAATTGGTTAACATATATTTGGGAAGGTTTAACAAATTTCCGGAAAAAAAGGAATATTAAATCTATAGTACAACTTTCGCTTTCCGTTGCGTTATTTTCAAATTAGTCTTTTCTTTCCGAAAGCAAAGTTTCGCTAATTTATATAACATCGCGAAGGAGGTTTCTGAAGTTTGAGAAAATAAAATTTCTTATATTAAATTCATTTCACTAGAAACTTCCTCACTCTCACGATAAAACTAAAACTTCTAACTTTCTGTTCCGTTCCGAGAAGGTTATATTTTGTTGATATTAATTTCAAGTCATTTGAAATGAAATGAATTTCTCCAAATATTAATTTAAAATTAGAATTGAGCAATCAGGATTTAATTCACAAATTTTCTTTCATTTATTCAGAACTTTTCTGTATTTGTTATATATTTCATAATCGATGAAAAGAAAATTGACAAAATTAGGTTTAATTTTGAAATTTAAAAATTAATTCGAAAAATTGGCTAATATATTATTTTCTTAGCAATTCATAAGATAAATAACGCATAAAAGTCTAATTAGGCATTTTTAAAAATGAACGAACGTTATATATGAATTAGTTATATAATTTTAAGAAATTCGAATAAAAAAAATATATATTAATTAATCATATAATTGTTAGAAATAGGAATTCAAATAAGATAACTTTTTAAAGTATATAACTTAGTTACGTAAATGTTAGAAATTAGAATTTTATAAAATTATTTCAAAATATATGATTACATTAAGCAATAATAAAAAATTCGAATTCTGAATAAACATGAGATGAGATGAGATGAGATTCAAAATAAAAAAGTTTAATAATGCTTTGAATTTCAACTTCCGCTTACGAATAAAATAATAAGATACAAATAAGAATGCTGCTGACTTTGTAAAAGTAAGATTCATAATTATAGATGATTATGTAACGGTGAATACAATTTATAATAAGAGATGATAAATTAAAAGCAAAAAACGAAACTCTAACGCTTCTCCTCCCCTCTTTGATGTATACAAAACAAAATTACAAGCTATTACATACTTAAATGCAGTTTATTCATAGGAATGTATTTTCTTTCAATGAAAGACAACGAAAGATCCAGAATCGATAAAATGATCTCATTAAAATGATTTAATATAAGAAATATATTTTGTAATGGAAAACGAATAATGTCCAAGAGTGCATGAGAAATTTGAAATTTGAAAAAATGAGTTTCTTCCCCAAACATTCGTGCTGTTACTTGGAAAGCATTACATTTTGGCACATTTGGATATTCGCCAAAACCTTTATTGTTTTTCTTCTATACCTGACTTTACAAACTAAACTGTTATTAAATTGGAAATGGCTTAAACGAAACCCATCAATATTATTGAAACTTAGTGGATACATTTAAAAAAAATAAGTATTCAGTAAAAAAGTTTTCGAATTCATTATTTTAAATTACCATACACAGATCTACTAGAAAATCGATTATTAATTTACAACTTTGAAAACACTTACTTATTTACGATAGATAACGTTATAAATTACATTATGTTATGAAAATGCTAAAACTTTAGCTGATAATTACTACTAAAAGCTAAGTTATTAGAATCGGGCCCCGTTAACTCTCGATAACAAAGCCCCGTGGTACTGAATCGCTAGTTAAGTGAAGCGGGAGTTACAGTTTCAATACATACTGAGTGATAATATAAATTCCAACATCGACATAAATTTCTTCTGCGTTACATTTACAGTTTCGAAAGTTACAGTTTTTACTGCATTACAGTCTTTCGAAATTATTTTTACTAAAATCACTTATACAAAAAAATATTTATATCTCTTAAAATTTGATCAATAAAAAACGGTTGAACGTGCAGTTAATCTACTTGACCGCAAAATCTTGAACATAACTTCTAGAAAAAATTAGAACATTTCACTTTTCGAGAAATGGTAATTCATATCCCATCCAAACATTCAAATCCCCCCAAAAAATAAATAAACAAATAAAACGCATTAAAATAATTGACCCTTTCTTACCTCTAAGCTTTCAAAGGATGTGTCTCAAAGACAACCTTTTGTTCATCTCCGCGTGGTCGGAGTTTTATCGCCTTTCTTTTGTGACAAAAGTCACCAAGGGACTTGCGACCCTTCGCCACTATCTCCTCTTGTTTCAAACATTCAGGGAGTGAACTTTCCCACTTCTCTTTTCGTTTTCTTTATAATTTATTCTCGCTACTTTGCCCAATCTTTACTTGGAGTTATATAGCGATCCGGTTTTACTGTTCCCCATATTATACTGTCTGTTTGGTGACATAATATCAGGTCATAGATAGAAGAAATATAACGAACACATATTAATAAGCATAATATTAAATATAACAAACTTATAAAAAAAGATTACATACACGTATAACAACTACTAAAGAACGTGAAACAGGCAGCAGTGGCCGTATTACTTGCCGCTATAGGAGTATCCGTAAATTCTGTGATTTGTGCATGAACCATAAACGATATGTGTGAGAAACTTTATCACACATAACAGTGAAGATCATTAAAATTCTTAACAGATCCATCGATTCATCACATTTCACTTCGATTCGTCAACCACCCCTTAAACAGGTTAAATTTTCTAAATCAAAATATAAATTGGTTATATTTTTTGGAGCACATGAGCATCATGGCTCTTAATCCCTCTATTTTTCAGAAAACTGTGTGAATTATGCTCCGATTCACTTGTCCAGAACTGCCTATTAGTTTTTGAAAAAATTAATTAAAAGTTTTAATTAAAGAAAATTTATATTTAAAAATTAAATATTTACATTTTAAATTAAGGGGCAAAGTAGTATTTTACACAAATAATTGCGAAAATGTTGAGAGTTCTTGCCGAACATTAGAGGCATTTTTAGGAGAAGGTGTGGTTTAACTTATGCGATCATCCAATGGGGTTGTTGCGTTTCGGGTAGCAAACCAAAATAACAACGGCCGTCTTGGGATGCTGTGAAAACAATGATAGCCTCTCCCTCAGTAAATGTCATTCTACAAATGCTGCGTGGTGCACAGCTTGTTTAAACTAATACACAAGAATTTACATTTAAGAATTATAAAAATTTCGTTTTCTTGTCCGATAGGTGGCTATATTCAATTCATTTCTTGAAATTAAATCAGTTGCTTGACATCAGTAAATTAGTTTATAGCTACTATATCACAAAACATTTAAATAGAGTAAAATATTAATTTTCGCTACTAAATTTCAAACATTTCGATAGTTCATTCATTGCGGAAGGTAATTACATCTCTGAAAGAGAGAACGTCTCGTGTAGTGAGCAGCGATCTCTATTCTATAATTACAACATAGTTATAACTGTCTAACTTCCTGTACAAAATAAAGACATATGTTAGTTAATCTTGAAAATAACACAAAAACTACCTTTTCGCTATAGGATCACCATTGGCCGTTTTACCCTCAGGTGCCTTATATTACATTACATTGTGAACGTTGATTTTCCTCGTTCTAGAAAGCGATTAATCTAAATAAGAAATCTAAAGCAAGTTAATAACTACGGGTAATTCCTATTGCATAATTAAAACATATCTGTCTGTCCAAAATTGTTTTAAAAAGAAATCATTTAGCGTTTATACAAGCTATATAGCAACCGAAAAAATTAAAAAACCAATTTTTTTTAAAAAAAGATGGAACAAAAAATGTATGGCTAGAAAGAGTGACATGTTGTAACTTGTAACGGCCTCTGTTTATTAATTAGTTCACCTTCCATAATAAAGCTTAATTAGTAAATCATAACAATGCAAAGTTCAATTTAAAAGAGAATTAAATCCAATTAAAATGATTATTCACTTTCTTTAATATTAAATTTCAATAGTTAATATTACTATATTTGTAACTTAACTCCCTAAACGCGTTTGAACTAATGTTTAGGATATCATTTTAAATCAACTCTTACCATCTCACTCGGTTTCAAGTGAATTGACAAACTGCAATTTAGGGTTCGATCCTTGAATGCTCTTCTAGGATTTCTCTGATCGCTTCTTTGATTTAGAACAGTGGGATCCGACGGCTCACTTTGATTCTTTATCACCAATTAAGTAACTTCCAACTCCCTATTATTCATTTCATCGTTGTTCATAAATTCTATTTATCCGATCTATTCATTGCCCTTCACAACTTAAATTTAATCTGTATGAATCAAAATTCCCTTTATTGGAAGGGAATTCAGTTTAAATAAATCGAAATGAAAAGTCTCCAATCCCTGCATCACAAACTCCTTGT
>BMAW01118709.1:0-44026 GCA_019974015.1 Nephila pilipes
TCAATCAGGAAGCACAAATTCCGGTCATTTGACTGGCAATGGTGGAAATAGGTATGTATTAAGTATTGGTATGTTTAGTGTTAAATAATAAATTTTTGAAAGTTGATATTTTGCCTAACATCTGGATTTCTTAACTATTCTTCGACTAAGAATTTTAACTTTGTGTTCAATGAAATAATTTTAGATTTTTGAAGTTCTTCGTAGAATTACATCTTAGAAGTGGCAGCATACTAGCGCCTTCAACCGAAAGTGTCTTGAACACTTACAGCACTAAAAAAAGAAGAATCTACATTACTTTTATAACATCGTAACTGTCATGTTTTCCGTTTCTCATAAACAGCAAATAGGAGTAGTTTTGAACGATGTTAAGCTTTTAAGCGAAAAAAAAAAAAAAGAAAAATTAAATAGGGAGTGTAAATGAGGGGAAAAAAGTGACAGATGGATCGTGCCAATGATAAATGCACAACACGCTTAGAAAAGGTGTTTTAAGAGATAATTTTGTAACAGAACGCAAGATTTCAGATTAATCTTAAATGTCATATTGCTCCGCCCTAAAATTAGGAAGAACTTGCTTCCTTCATTTTAAAAATATGTCTGCTGCCATTTGATGTTGCTCATAAAAAGTTCGGGTACGATGTTAAACGTTAACAAAGAGAGGAAGAAATATTTTTTTGGCTTGAAGCTAGATAACTTTGCTTCCAGATGATCGATTTTAATGAATTTATTAAAGCATCATTTTTGTTATATATATATATTCCTGTCATATAATATAGCTTTATTTTTTATTATAATTTTAGAATTGAAAATTTTAAACATGTGATTTGAATAATAAAAACATTTTTATAAGAAATAAGCTGTAAGAACTGTAAGTTAAATTCGATTTAAATTAAATTCTTTCCTTAATAAAATGTTTCAGTTTCAGGCATGTAGATGTAGTTACGTAATATTCAAATATTAAAGCGTATGTACATGTGCAGAGTCACTGTTGCGCCTGCTTTCATCAGTATTGAATTTAATTCTTAAAATCATCAGTATTTAATTTAATTCTTAAAAAAAATATCATAACGTTAAATTTTTTCAAAAAAGTTGTTTGATTAAAAAGTGAGACGCCCATAAGAAATTAAATATTTTTTTTACTTATTGGTTGATGTTTATTTGATGCAATCGAAAGAAAGCAAGAAATGAATGAGAGAAAATAGAGTCAAATAAAAAAAATTTCATGCAAAGTTTTGCGATGGACAGATTTAACCATCCAACGTGCTAACTTTTTAAAAAAACATTAAAATATTTAATTAAATATTAGAATTAAAGCTAATGGTAAAATTTTGAAGTTGACTTTAATATTCTTAACAAATATTAAAATTAAAGCAAGCGATAAATTATTGAATTGAATACATTTTAAGCTAAATGCAATTATTGTTGCCATAAAGTGAAAAAAAAGTCACGTGTATTTCACACTTTGTTTTGAAAAAAAGTAGGGTGACCAATTTATAGATTAGCTAAGACAATAGCCTTTTGGTTACTAAATATTCAAAATTTTAAAACAGTTCTAATGCAACGTACTTTTCCTCTAGTGCTTTTAAGGATTTCTTCTTGTATATTTAGGATCAAACGGCTTTGATATTGTATTCAATTACCACTACTTTGTATTTATTTTATTACTTTAATTGTTTTTTATCCTCCTTTCAAAATATTTTTGTAACATTAAATATGTAGAAGAGATAAATTATGTTCAATTTCGTTGAAGTCTATAAAATTAATTTTGTTGCTAAATAAATTTGGTATTAAATTAAATTAAATATTTCAATTTAACTTTTGAGACTACTTTTTTAATCCGAAATTTTTTTTACTAATAACATTATATATATATATAAACTTTTATTTTCAATTGTTTCTAATTAAGATAATATTTGATTGAATAACATATTTAAATATGATATAAGAAATCAGCTACTGTAAAAGAATCTTCGTCTCTGAAAACAATTGCGTAGTTACATATGCATAAAAAAACTTCGCACTTTAATATTAATAGCCTTAACAAAAAGACTTTTTTGTTTGAACCTTTCATGAGCGTGTTAAATAGCCCGTAAAACATTTTCACCGACTTCGAGAAGAATATCACGATTCTATTCTCTTATGATCAATCATAATACTCAAATGTGGATTTATATTTCTCAAAAATCACCCAGAAAGGATTCTTCATAACTTTTTTTGGATCCCAGCATTTTATCAATAATCTTTATTTATTTTTATTTGAGAAACTAGGTGTACACCTGTTCTTGGCAATATATATATATATATATATATATATATACTCTATATATATATATATATATATATATATATATATATACTGCTATATATATATATCTATATTATTGAATTGATGTGTGTGTGTGTGTGTGTGTGTGTGTGTGATTGTGTGTGTATGACATGTTTATGTATACAAAATCAATAAAATAAAATTATAATCCTGAAAATTTTATTTAAAAATTATTATAATTAAAATCTAAGCCAAAAGCTTCAGCATTAATTAAAAAATCGTTGCAGTAAAGTTAACTAAAAGCAAATTAAAAATATTATTATTAAAGTTAAAAAATAAATAAATGTTCTAATGATAATAAAAAGTTACTCAAAATACATTATTATACAATTAATATTATAGGTACAAAAGATAAACCATTAATTAAAAATTACAACCAATTTAACTATTAAATCTTAAACAGCATAGAAAAATCAAATGAAAGAATTATAGTATTACAGAATGGAGATAATGCAATTTTAGCATTGTCCCATACTTGGATGGAAAATGTCGTTAGAACTGGTTTCTACATGCCCTGAGATATTTTCAGTGGTTATAATATATTAAGGGTATTATTTTTCAAAGACCAAAATCAGATTACAAATAGAAATTCAACTAGATAAATGAAAAAAAAAGAAGTTAGTATGCTTAATTACTAAGTTAATGTTAGCACTCAATAACTCAAATATTCTCTGAAGAAGAATACCTGCTCCATTTGAGAGAAAAAAATTAGTTGCACATTACAAGTAAGTTGTTCGGAAATTTACATTGTTAAGGTCTTCAATTTTGATGACAGAGCGAAACATTCTCTCAATATAAACACCGTATTGCTGTGAAAGTTTCTGCATGTACACAAACAGAGACAGATTCAGAGGAAGAACTTCCAACAAACAAATAACCTAGGTTATAGGTTCTTAGAACAGATTCGATCTTGTGTCATTTTGCAAACAAGGCTCCAGTCAGGATCTGGTTACCACAAGAAAGGTGTTTTTAGTATTGTCTTTTTTTCAAAGGAAAGAATCAACTTAGCAGTTTCAAGTTTCAGACGAAGTCGAGACTGCTGGTGCACATAGAACGATACCAAGAGAAGGCTATAGAGTTCTAAAACTACGTGGACAATATATTATAGGTCAGTATCAAAACTGCTGAGAAAACATGCTGGTAATGACATATTTTTGCTTACATATAAATATATCAAAAGGTAGCAATAAGTAATTATTTACAATAAGCTTTAGAAAGTATTTGATATTTAACCATCTATAATCCATACTTGTATAGCTTCTTATACAGTTAGAAAGAACTAGACCCTTTAAGATAAAAATAATTGATTAGTTGAAATTAATTTGAGCACCCAAACTTCATTGGATTCATTTGTATACACTTTTCAGTTTAACTAGTTTTCAAATTTATTAATTCATCTATATTCTTTTAAATTTAGATTTTGAAATAACATATACTCTATGCATTAATTATATATCCTGGTGGCTATATTCCCAGGTGGTTCTTGAAGTAGATATAATTAATTTTCATTTGATTTTAAAGTAAATTTCCTTTTCATAATTTAAAATACTTGATGTGTTTTGAATTACAGTTAGTGTTTATCATCTAGTTCAAAGTGTCACAGCCATCCCCTCAAATTCAGGATTAAAATTTCTGCAAAATAATATTCTTAGATTCTTCTCTTTGCTTAGGGATTAATTTAGCAATAATTAGATGTAATATTTCAATTTATTATGTCATCCATTTATATATATTTAGATAATTCAAAAGCATTGAGTTAAATAATGCTGTATGTGAAATTTTCAGTATTGAAGTTAAAAGATTGATAATTTTAATATCTCAAATCTACTATTATGCCTTCGAATTATCAAATACTATTATATGTTTTCTTTCTGCTTTGCATTATGTTAAATTATATCTAAAATAGTATTAAATTTTCCTGTTACATTATTTTGATTAGTTTTTGACTATTCAATTCTTAAAATCAGAAGTACATATCATGTATTTGATTTGTTACTAATTCATGGAAATCGTTTGTTGAAAATAATATTTAATAGCATCACAAATGCATTATATTTTATAAGTTTTGTAAAATGTCATTTCTGTATGTGAATCATTTAACCACTCTCTGTATTTTTGTAGATTCATGAAGTTAGAATTGAGATTATATTTATTTTTTATTCACTTTGTGCAAATGTAATGGTCTGTTTAGTTCAAAATAATGCTATGTAATTAAGTAAAGGTATTTGAATTGCTAGTACAACACATATATACTATTCAGTACCAGAATAATGTACTTATTTTTAAATCTGCCATTGTATGTAATGAATTCATAGATTCTTGGTAGAAGATTGATTATTGAATGTTGCTACATTTGGTTATGTAAGTGTTGTAATAAAACTTGATTTGACCAATGCTGCATGGATGTTTGTATTTATTACTTTGAATTCCAAGTTTTTTTTTAAAAAAAAATTGAAGTAGTAAGATATAGATTTAATTTTTCGGTATACATTCAGTCACAGCCTGAAGACCTTGAGGAACAATGGTAAAATGGTTATTCTTTTTGGGGGGGGGGGGGGAGGCAGATGTAAGAAATATAATGATGATGATTATATTTTGTACTTTTCTAAAATGACAATAAAATTCCAATATGCTTTTACTCTTTTGCTTATAAATTTCAAAACACACCAGATTCAAGATTAACAAATACTGCTTAATGAGAATTTTATATAAGAAATATAAATGTAGTAAAACATTGTGTATGGAAATAAGTTATAAATCAGTACTACAATGCTGTATTTTCTATTTTAGATCACATTAAAATATTATTCAAAGGGAAACCTTTAATAATTTCATTTTCCTAATTTTAAGCAGAGTCAGATGCCTTTGAATTCCAAGATATATATTTCTATATTTAAAATTTATTTTGTTTTTTGTATTATAAGTTTTATACATTTTATAGAAGAGAACAAGTAAACACAATCTAGAGAATATTGATGAATATAATTTCTTAATATTTCTTAAATGAAATTTCAAAAATTTTCTTGCTAACCATTGTTCTAAATAATGACGAAGACTCAAAGTTTCTTCATCTATTTGTAAGACATTTTGTTTTTTATGTTCATAAAGACTTGACGATTTTAAAGATTCAAGAGTCCAATAGTTTTGAAGCTACCATTTCTTGTTTAAAATAAAATAATATTTAACAGTTGGTTTTAAAGGACTTTTCATTTTAACCAATAAAATTATATAAATATTTATAAATAAAATAAATCATATCTTTCTAATA
This sequence comes from Nephila pilipes, assembly GCA_019974015.1. Lineage (NCBI taxonomy): Eukaryota > Metazoa > Arthropoda > Arachnida > Araneae > Nephilidae > Nephila > Nephila pilipes. Next base: position 5,592 of record BMAW01118709.1, read on the forward strand.
TTTCTCTCAGTGAGACTGATTCGTCAAGAGCCTCAAATTTTGAATTAGAATAGACATACTACTGCTTCTTTGTACAGACAATTTTCAATTCAACAATTTGTTACAAATTAAAGAAAAATGCCAATAACAGCAGACAGTTGGATTACACAATAATTAGAAAGACTTTGAAGCTATACAAGATTTCTGGATGCTATTTGTTGAATTTCAAATTATGTATCCTCCTCGCAGTTAAAATTTGAAAATGAAGTAAAATTCATTTTAAATAGCTAATACAGTCTTTTAAAAGTCTGTTGAAAAGGATATTTTAAATGAGTCACAAAACTATCATAAAACTTTTAGGTATGGAATCAAAACAAATTTACAACCAATGTACATTTTAAGTAACATATTCTTTTGTTAAAACTGAAAATATTCTTATAATTAAAGAACTATCTAAACACAATGAGGAATTAATCTAAAATCCTCAAAGATCCTAAAACATGCATCAATATAAACAAAACAGCATTAATATATACCTTAATATTATATATATATATATATATGTAATATATATATATATATATATATATAAAATATATATATATCATGTCAAAATTATTATTAAAAACATAAGAGAGGTAAAATCAAAATAAACAAAGAAAACATTTATAGAACTACGTAAAAAGATGAATGAAAAATTGAATCAAATTTAACTAAATGAATAATATGGATGCTCAACAAAAAACAAAGCATGCACATTCAGACTGGATGAGAGTTACACTAGTTATATGGTACCAACCCTCCCCAATGCAGCTTGTTAAGTAAAAATTGATTACTTTCCAAAATTCAATTTTTTAGAAAAGAAACAAGAAACGAAGAAGGGAAAAATGAAAGCGAAAGGATAATTTACTAATTTTTTTTTTTCAAAACAATTGTTTTCAAACAAATTTAAAAAAAAAGAAAACATCCTTCAACTAAAACTTTCCAATTAAATTTTTGATAAAACCATCTATTAAAATATCAGCTACATAGTATAACATACGACTCAGTTATTTTCCAAACCGATTTAAAAATCAGATTACATTAAAAAAAAAACTCATTAAATGCACATCTTTCGAACAGTTTGTGAAAAAAAGTTTTCATTTTCTGGGAAAATGGTGAAAAAATTAGTTCAAAATATAAAACTAAATTTTGATTTTTGTATGGGAATGTCTTCAGCTCCTTCTACATATCAATACAACATCTAAAAAAATTGGAGATACAATAATCATTGTAGGTTTTATAAAACACAAATGAAAATCAGGACTTTCAATTTATATATTGAATAACAAACTTCTCGTGTTCCAAGAACATATTACACACAAAAGTTTACAAGGTAAAGTTGTTCCTCATAATAATCTTTTACGTTGAAAATGCAATTGAAAAACAAAAGGATAGATAGAATAATAGGCAACAACACAACAAAGAAAAAAAGGTTCCAAGGGAAAAAAACAACAACTAAGCACGAGGAGAGATGAAAAGAAGTAAGAATATATATATATATATATATATATATATATATATATATATATATATATATATATATATAACTATATATATATATATATATATATATATATATATAAATATAACAAAGTAAAAAAAATAAAATAAAGAAAAAATAAATTTACAATTAAATACAAAGGAGAAAATTGCAAATTGATCAAAGATATAAAAAATAAGGACAATTTAAAACAACATTTCTTCTTTTCGTTTTCTAATGTTAAAATGCTGTAAAGAAATAATACTGTTTTATTCAAGATTATTTATTTTTTCTTCTTTTAAAATTTTGAACAATGAAGAAGCAGATGTTATATTTTACATATTACATCTATACTGCTATAGCATAAACTGAATAATGGCAGACAATTTTTTCCAAAAGGTTTCAATAGTTATCATGTACTTACTTACAAGGCATACGTAAAATCGTAAAGTGCTTGCTTTTTAAATCTATGAAAATAAGGTAATTTTAAAGGATTGGTTTTTTTTTCATTGACATTTCATTTAAATGCGAATATTCTTAAGGTGGAAACATAAATTATAAAAACCATATTAAATGCTAAATAATCTATTTCAATATTCTGAACTAAAATATGAAATATTCTAACAACATGTAATGGAGTAATGTAAGATATATGTATCCTGTGCTAGAGTATCTTATGAAATATCTCTTTTTTACCAAATTGGAAAATAACTGACACGACAGCCGTATAAAATAAATTTTTCATAATTCTCTTTTATTTTCTTTTCTTAAAATTTATTTCTCACATACTCGCTGTTCCATTTAATAAATGCATGCATATGGTAGAATAAGTAATTTTAAGCTATGTTGGTTGACAATTTTTCCTCTTAATTTAATGCCGAATTTTTCAGGAAATTGAATTATTTAGTTCAGAGTTTCTACAGATTTATTCTCAAATCTTTTATTTCCTTCACACACTAGGAACATAAAAAAATAAAAAAAGAGACTTTTTACTAAAATTGTACTCTGAATCTTGTTTCAACTATGTAATGTACCCTGAAACATCACTAAATAAAATTTCCAATTTTAATCTATTTAGAAGATGCTAGCACATTTCCAATTAATAAATACAAAAGTGTAATTTGATAATAGGAGTAGGCAGTAAATTGCTTATTAATATATTTACACAAATGTTACAATAAATCATCAATTCAAATGTTTTTTTGGAACACGATTTTTTAAAGATTCAAAATGAATGTTCATTTAACAATTTAACATTTCGACGTATAAGTAAATAAAATTATACTTACGTATTGAAAATTAGAACAATATATATATATATATATATATATATATATATATATAACACATCAGATCAATAACTCGAGTCTAAAATTGAAAGTAACATTTTTTTTGCAAAATTTTTTATTCATCAACATAACACCTTTTATTTAATCACCTTTTAGAGATTTATTTACAATCGTTCAATGCTTTCAAATCTTTTTTTTTTTTTTTTCCCCCAATTTTTTTTTTTTTCCCCCCCGCAAAATCTTTTTTTTGTTGCGAGTAAAAATAGCGATAAACAGCTTTCTGAATCATCGACTCGTTTACTGTTTTTTGTTCCATCAAGAAAGCAAATCGCGGCACCCACTTGGAAAAAACCGCTGGTCCGATCGACTTAAAATTTGACACGTTTCAAGCAAAGGTTAATTACTCTAGAAAGACCTGGATTTACTGGTTTTACTGACGCCATCTGGGTTAGTTTCGGGGAGTTATTGATCGGTGTGTTATATATATATATATATATATATATATATATATATATATATATATATATATATATATATATATTAGAACAAAACACAATATATAACAAAAATAAGAACTCCTCTAACGTTAAATGAACAATATTATTAAAAGATAAAAAAAAATTAATTTGTTTAAAAATGACTAAAAAAAACCCCAAAATAATACTTATATGAAATCAGATAATTTTTTAAATAATAATTAAGCATTCTAAAATTTAAAAGCCTAAAGCAAAAAAAAAAAAAAAAAAAACTAGAAAATTTTAAGAGAGAAATCAAGTGAAAAGATAAAAATTTATAACAACTTGGAAATAATGTATTTAGCTACTATTCCATGCTTTGGAATGGTAAGATGTGCGTTCATACCATTAGTACTGATCGAACCATCACACTTCACTGGATTACATTATGTATATATATTAATAGCATTGATTTAGGATTATATATATATATATATATATATATATATATATATATATACTATATATATATATATATACATTTATTAAATGATTTTTTTAAAAATGGAAATGGCAAGTATTATTAAAAGCTATGATAAATGTGATAATTTCAAAAATGTTAGAAACATGATACATTAATTCTCAAATCATACAATAAGATAATCAACAACATGATACTAGTTTTTAAAATTGCTAAGAAAAGTAGGAGTCTCAAATTCATCCATTATTATTCAATAATTTTTCTTTATAAGTATATAGCAATTTCGGATGAATAGTAATATTTCTTTATTTCCATCGATAACCAGATAAAGGTGAATAAGAGTATAGCACTTACACATATGGGGATCAATCTTGTTTCGTGTACTTACGACAAGTGAAACAAGGGAGAGGGGAAAAACTCTGACACTTCTTTTTTATATTTCTTACATTAACCTATTTATCCATCAGCACTCTAGATAGACCGAATGATCTGAAAATGCTGAAGATTCAATGAAAGTGAAACCTGTTGGGTTAGAGAGTTGCCTCTTTTTAGACTGTTATTTCCCTAGTCACCCTTAATTACTACTATTCGTTACAAATATGTATTAGGGCAACTTGACGCTTTATTTAGTTTGGACAAATTCATCAAATTTTTCAAAATTAAATTGTGACACAATCTGGTTTTGATGTCATGCTAATTTTTAACAGGGCATTTGCATGTATTGTTAACCCACAGAAATAAGGCTACTTTGATTACCGACCATTTGATTTGCTGAACGTTATATTAATCTATGATATCTCTATTACCTTTCTTACAAATTTACTATTTTATCTATTTGAATACAAGTGTATACCTAAGAGCAAAATAATGAAGGGTTTGCGGCATTATAGTTTTCTTTCGAATTTTGAAAGCATTTTAGAATATTTTTTTAAGACCGAAACCACTGTTGAATCCTTAAAGTAGGATAAGATTTTTTTTTGAAAATCGAAGGAAAAATGTCATAATTCAATAAAAATCTTCATTATTTTTTTGCTCTTTCTGAAGAAACACTTTTCCCATTCAAAACATGTATATATTAAAGATTTGAGAACATTGGTAGAAATTCCATGGGATTAACTTCCTTACACGAAATTAAAATAGCCGATATATGGGCGTCTTAAAGAAATTTATTGGGTTATTTTTTTGTCATTTTAATCACTCTGACCCTCCTGTTCCAAAGAGTTTTGGGAATTATTTTAAGCTACTAGTCTTTGCGTAAATATATTTATCTGTTGTAAATATATTTTGTTATGTGTTTATCATTAATTTGCTGGCAGTATCTCCCCGATATAGGCTTTTGTTGGGTTTCATCGAAATAATACTTTTCTTGGATGTCCATATGCACTATATATATATATATATATATATATATATATTATGTTTTTATGTTTCACTACATTTTGAGGTTTTTACCGAATAATTAAGACAACATGTATTGTATGATTTAGCTAAGATAGATAAAATTGAATTAGTTATATATTTATACACTAATTAAAAGTAATATAAGGGAGGATAAAAAAATTTTTGGAGATATTTTGTAACTGACGTCGTGTTAGAACTATACAACGGTTATCGGCAGATGATCCACGTAATTTTGAGTGATAATCGACGATCCATAAAACTTATTTCTTAACACGTTAAGACTCTAAACCTTGCTGGGTGGCAAATTTGTTTCGACTTAGGTCTTACTTTCTGCAGACTCCCATTATAAAATTTTGAAACCAGATGTCACGCACTAACAGCTCACTTTATATTGAACTCACCAAAATCTAAACACCGTTCTCTTTTGGTCTGAGGAAATCATTTTGAAATAAATGTTGAATAAACTTCTTTATTATTTGTGTGCCCTAAATTATATAGAAGCTACCTGAAGAGGCTATTGACAGCAGAACTTCATAGTGACATCTTCCAAGTAACGAGACGAAATCTGAGCTAAAACCATATTTTTCCCAATGTAAAGTTATTTGTATCACCAATAGATTTGACGATCAAGCTCCTCTATATGAGTGGAGTTCAGTGCTACCAGGGCCCAAACTCTATTCAAACTACATCGACCTTGAACTTTGCAACCATGATCACTAGACCTGCGGCCAAAATTCTTGTAGGGGGGGGGTTGTTGATGAGATTTCATTCATTTGCATAATTCTAATATTTAGCTAGAAAGCATAAAGGCTCTAATATATATATATTTCGGTGAGTATACCACAAAATTTTAGTACTTAATAGAAAAATATTATATGTTTATTATTATTCAGCATAGTTGTTAAATGTCTTGTATTAATCATAGTCATGTATCTTTTGTTAACAAAAAAAAAAAAAGATTCATTATTTTTTTAATTTTTTGTAATCACTTGTACAGTTTTTTATTGTGCATTTTGCCAAAAATAGATTCTTAATCAATAGGGAGGTGACTTTTCTGGTTTTGAAAATGGACTTTTTAAAATCATTATTTACCGGACAATATTTAATTAATTATATAAATGGATAGTATATAATAGTAAAGAGTTGTTATACAGAAAGCCATATGGAAAAAACTTAAATTATAAGTTTTATCATCGTTCTTTTTTTGGTTTTGTCTAATTATATATATATATATATATATATATATAAGGTCAACCAGGAAAATTATGTCTGTTTGTAAAATGAATAGAAACATTACATTTTCATACATTTTAATGTTATTGTATATTATATTTTCCATCGTTACTTAAAATTCTTGCCAGCGTGATGGTAATTTGTAAGTTCAATTTTTCAAAAAAAGTGCCTTGTCTTTAGGGCAGCTTTCAAAATAGTGCTAGGGTGACTTATGCTTCAGTTTTGAACTTTTTTCCTTTTAAAACATTTTGCAGGGGGATAAACAATTGATAATTGGGTTCTAGGTCTGAACTGTGGTGGATGTGACAGAAATTCCTGCCCTAGTTCTGTGATTGTTTGACGAAGATCGTCAAAGCCACATGTGGCGTTATCTAGTGCGATGTAATTGTGCTTCCCTACTGGACCTGTCAGCCTCTTTTTCTTTCAGTGCTTTGTTTAAATAATTTGCTGGCAGTATCTCCCGAATTGAGCTTTTGTTGGGTTTCAAAAACTCGAAATACATTGTTTCTTGGACATCCCCATGCATATCATTCTCTCATGACTCAATCTCAATTTGAGATGGAAGGGACACTTAGAATGTTGAAAGTATGCTTTTCTTTACATTGGATTAAAAATAATCCATTTCTTATCACCAGTTATCATTGGTCTAAAATGGGTTTGTTTTCGGGACGAGCAAACAGAGATGTGTTCATGACGATTCGATTTAAACAAATTTTCCACCTATCTAAAGAAAGCTCTACAGGTGCCCAGGCGGCGTAGCCATATTCATACCATCCGGCTTATCTTGCTGAACTGCGATGTAGGCCTGATATGGTTTAGAATTTTTGCTGAATAGGTCTAACTGCTTGCACTTGCTTCTTCAGGGGTTAACTCAAGAGCTGCCATCTGGAATGTTCGTTCAATCATATTATTGACGGAAATTATACTGCACAATAAAACTATTATTAAATGTACGAAAAAAATTTATTATTTTCTTTTCACTTCACAGTGGACAGAACTTTCAGTTGACCCTAACACACACACACACACACACACACACACACACACACACACACACACACACACTACACACACACACACACACACACACACACACACACACACACATATATATATATATGCTAAATTTCTTCCTTTATATAAGTATGATAAAACCAATGCAATATGTAACTTCATTACCCAGTAATGTTAATTTCTCCTTTCTCTTCCTTTATTTATAAGTATCATTATACTAATATACTTGTATAATTAAATTTCACAATATTTTGATACCATATAACGTATAATGAAAATATAATATATCTTGATACAATACCAATATATCATGACATGTTATACCATCGTTTGCTATGATAGAAGTCTCTATACCGTAATATATCATCATGCACCATGATAAAGAAATATATATGTACACTAATTCCATACCATTATATTTTGATGCCAATAGTGTCATTTTATATCACTAGTAGTCTTTCAGTACGCCATGATACCATTACTGACTCCGAACTGAAGTCGGAATTAATGAAGCCGAAAAATGGTTCTTATTGATTCATGAAATTTATTATGTACTTTATAATTAGATCTCACACTAAAGAGCTTTAGAAAAACAAACAAACAAACATCGCTTTCTAATTTGTTAAAATTTATTGTAGGGTTGAATTTTGTACGATTATGAGACAGGCAGAGAAATTAACGTCGCAGAAGTGTCGCTCTGAAAGCTACGAAGTCGGTAAAAAAAAAACCTACTTTTTTTCCGACGACAAATGGCATTGCTGAGGCAAGTTGGTGTTTCCTTTATGGGCTTGCTTCTGTTTAAGCGGCGTTATAATATATGTGATACTTACTAATTAATAAATTGATTTTGATCATTGCTGCTTTGAGTCATCATTTTGAGACGAGTTGTTATCGTCGATGAGATCTGGATTCATTATTACGCATCGGAAGCCAAGTTATAATCAAAACAATGGATTGCTTCTAAGGAATCAACTCAAAAGTAGGCGAAGATGGTCTCATCTACTGGAAAAGTAACGAGGGTAATTTTTTAAGGTACGAATGGTGTCACATTCATGAATTTCGTAGAAAAAAGAAGAGTGATCAACAGACAATACGATGGCAAGTTACCCTATTTCCGTTTCCATTACGTAATGTACCCATTTCCCATTCCTAGCGCGGGTAATTTTTAAACCTTCGTCATATTTATAGTTCAAGATAAATTTTGGTGAAATGAGTTACTAAAAAAAGGAATATTTTACAAACTTTGTGGAATATATTTTGAAGGAATATTTTTCTATAATATAAAAAGAAAACCTCTCCTGAAAATAATATTTTTTGTATAGTAAATTTTCAAAATTTAAATAATCTTTAAGTATTGATCATGTTTGCAGTTAAAATACATTTGAGGTATTATCAGCGTAAGTATGAAGTATTTTTAATGAGAAAGCTAAAATAATTACATTAACTTTTCAAAAAAACAAACAAACCATTAACTAATGAAACAACATTAACTGTTCTTCTTAAAAATGCTTGTTTACCTCACTATCTGATGAATGTTATATTTTTCTCACGCTATCACATCACGCACTTTTCAATCAAAATACGGAATGGTAGTTAAATAATTTCAATTACGTATTAGTTCTGAGTAAAAAAACTGCTATCAAATATATTTTCACCGTAACCAATACACAGGATTAATTTTTTGTATTGCATAGATATACTTTTTTTTTCATATTATATCAAGAAATTATTGCATTGTACAAGGGAAGATGTTATTCGATTGAATTAACAAGGATGTAAATGTGAATGATCCTTTACTTTTTTTTTATTTGCTTGACGAAGAAGGAAAGTATGAGAAATGTTAGTCAAAATTTTTATACTGAAATTGATTTAAAAACAAAAGTTGTAGAACTTTTCAACAATTAAAATAATAATCATCCTTCTCTGTTTATAACTATTTATAACACCCTTTCACCCTAACTATATTCACATTCTTATTTAATGCCTCAGATTCAGATTTTAATAAATGGCCAATAACATAGATCTATACTGATTTGTCAGTTAAATTTAGAGTTTTTGCTTTTTCTTTACTATACCCTCTATATTATACTGTATTGATTGTATGCTGAATTTCAAATTAAGGAAAAATCATGAAAATAGCGATTGCTCAAAAAATTACTTCTCAAATGTAATGAAAAATGAGTCACACTATACAAAACATAGCGATGGGTGTAACATAACTTGAAAATAAAAAAACAACAACTAAACGATATATTACTGTATTAGAAATTAGCATGTGTATAAAATTAAAAATTAAATTTGTTAGTTTGGTGTAGGAACAAAGTCTTCAGTATGGAGTGTGATCACCCCTAGAAGGCATTATACAGAACATACAGTGATGTTGTTATACAGTCAAATATATCATCTATAAATTCCCTAGGAAGGGAAATCAATTGCTCTTGCAAAGTAATTAAAAGCGTGGAAATGATGTGAGGATGATGATTGAGAGCAGCAACATGTTTTCCTAAGGCATTTCAAACATACTTGAATGGATTCAAGCCCTGTGATAGAGTTGGCCATTCCCTGCACTGAATTGCTTAATGTTGAAGATAACTTTCTCTAATGTGAACCTTATGCTCTCTAGAGTTGTTATCCACCAGCAGGAAATCATTACCTATTGCTCCGGCATAAGGGAGCGTATAAGCATCAAGGATGTCGTCTCTTTAAACATGAACATTTACGGTTCCATGTGGAAAGACATGGTGGTCTGTACGTCTGTCCAATGGTATATCCCTCCGGGCACAGACATCGGCTCCTCCATCTGAATCTCTTTCAGGGATGTTTGATAGTTGATAAAGCTTTCCTTGTTCTGTCTAAATGAAATAAATGCCTATTATAGCTTTAGAGGTTAAATCTGAACTCATCCGTGAAGAGAACAAATCTACATTGTTCAGAAGTCCAGTGGACATATTGATGAGCTCATCTCAAATGTTTTCTTCTGTGACATGATGTGAGAGACGCTAAATAGCTGGTTGCCTCACTTAAAGACCGCTTTCGTGAAGTCTTATTTGCACGATAGATGCTGATACAAAGCTTTAGGTGACTCCTGAAATTTCTGAAAAGTCTACAAACCACAGAAGGAGTTACATTTTGCCATCTGGCCAATACCGTGAGTTTGACGTGCCTATAATTTATCAATAGTTATCTATCGCAATGCTTCGGGAAAATACTGCCTAGAGGTTAATGTAAAGGCTACCTCAGATTTCTTGTCCCACCATCACAGTGATATCTGCAGCCTTACACTAACAAACATTTTTATGGTCTTCGAAGCTGACACATTTCGATTGAAAAGTCATTAATTTGCATATTGTCATTTTATTCAGTATCTTTTATTTAGCAACATATTCAAATTTAATAAGTTTTTTTTAATTATTTAACTTTTTATCACTCTACTTTTGAGATTTTTCATTAATATTTGGAAACCAGTTTGTCCTTTCAATACTATTATTTGGAAACTTTTACATTAAATTTTTTTTCAGAAGGACTCGCAATTGTATCCTGGTCCCATAACAGTTTTATTATGAATTTATAGGCCATTACAGTTACTTATGTTATTGTGCATTTATATTTTAATAAGGTATGACATTAAATTTTTAATCTAGATCTAGATTATTTACATATTGAATAAAATTATATGAGCATTTATACATACATGTAACAAACCTATTTTTTGTAATTGTGTGTTAAAATAAATTCGATACAATGGTTCACCAGTTCGTTATTCTCTCTTATGTTGTCCCTTTTGCTTTTGCTGAAAAATAATTTTTTAAAGTATCATTTTTAAGCTCCATTTTTTGAAAATTAATCTGCATTGGTTAAAAAAGGTAAGTCATTGAGAATTTTTTTTTTATTTTATGGCTTTGAACAATTTTGAATCTTAAACATAAAATAGTTCAATATTTATTAAAAAAAAAATCTTTTGACCAGCAGAACTTAAGAGCTATGATTAGTTATTAAAATATCGTTAAAATATTTTGATTTCTAATTGAGAATGAGATATTTATCTAAATTCCACACCTGAAATATGGTTGTTGCATCAGGTATAGAGGGATTAATATTTTAATACAATACACTTTTCTATTTGAGTAAATATAAAAATTAAAGTGCATGTTCCGTAAATATAAATATTAACTTTGTTGACACAAAATACATTTAATGTAATTGCAGATTGAACTTAAGATGCTCAATAATTTATCTTTATCCTATACTTTGTTTTTAGATTTTTCGCCCTCGAAGTAACCGAGTGATAATGTTCGCTAGCTCGTGACAGGTGATATTCAACCCCCGATATCCCACTAAAGAACCTCTGTGAGGTGATAAGAGGTTGGAAAACTTAAAAATGGAACTTGTACTTTAAATCCTCCTTTGGGGCGATGTAGAAGATAGAAATGGAAGGGGCCAACTCGAGATTTACCCTCGTCACTTGACCGTGAATCCAAACTTCTTGATTATTCGGCAACAGGCCTCGTGTAGTTTTACTGATGCGACGTTGATTCAAATTAACGCACCATTTTGTTTTTAAAGAAAAATTTTAGATATTCATACCTAGTTTATTATGAGTATTTTCTTCAGTCAAAATGTTACAATCAAAAAGTTTACGTTTAAGGTTGCAATAACTCTAATCGAAGATAATACTTCACATTTATAAAACTATTATATTTATAGTTTTATGAATGTTTAATTTATTTCAAGAAATTATGCAAAAAATTCTCTTTATTATTATGTCAAAAATGATGTTTCGTTTGCATTCATCTGCGCTAAAAGTGTTTTTAATAGCATCACTTTTACTTATAAGGATTACAATGCTTAAGATTCAGAGTTAGAAAGACAAATATCTGACTGAAATGGTTTTTTTTTAACTTGAAATATAAGCGAATTTACTTAGATATTTTTCAATACTTCTTTGATATAAAGAAACCAGAATTACACTTTTACAAAGTTATTAAATTATTCTGAAATGAAAAAAAAAAAAAAAAATATGATTTTTAAAAGAGATTTTGGAGCATCGTGTAATAATTATCTCATTTGCATGGAAATAGCTCCTATTTTGCTCCTGAGCATCTTAAGCAAATCTGCGAGCATCGCGAAGGTCCGGACCTTCTGTTTTGCATACTTTCCTTACTCGAGGGCATCGACCGCAGGAGCACTACTTCTGATCGATGGAGTATATTTATCTCGAGGAAGGGAAAGATAACTCGGCGTCAACAGGTCCGTTTAAATGCGTAGGGATCATTACAACTGATCTCATACTTAGGTAACACGCTTTGCAATACAATAGCACGAAGGTCTGGGGCATTATTAAGCGTTTTTAATTTTGTTAAAGTTTTTTTTTTCCGTGCTAAGTGGTGGAAGAAGGATACCTCGTCGTCTCCATCTTTTATTGCTCCTTCTTCCGAGAAGTGACGAGGAGTAAAATGTTGGAGTCTCACTTCTCGATGACAGATTTCTCCCTCCCCCTTTCATGAAAAAGATTGTGGAATAAAAAAAAAATAATAAAAGTGCGTACAGGTTTACTTCCTCCCCCTTATCCTTCATATTCATCGGGTTGGGGTATTTTCGATAACGATACTGCAGACGACTGCATCGATTTTTTTCCCGTCCTCGCCACGCTACAGCAGCGCCGCGCAGCCAAGATGGCGACGGGGTTGTTTGACGTCATTCACTTCCACGAGCAGTGATGCGGGTTGTCATGGCAACGGGTCAAAGCGAAGGTGGGGGAGGGTGTCGCTTCGCAGTCATTGGCTGAAGCCTCTGGTCGTCTCTCATTATCATACCGGAGGGAAAGCGCCCGGGCGATAGAGAGAAAGGGCGAAACCAGTACAGGTAGAAAATCCGGAAAATAAAAAAAAAGAGAGAGAAAGAGAGGGAGAGAGAGAAGAAGAGGAAACCGGTGCGAACCGAAAACCGGGTTGATTACGAACCCAGCACTGCCAAACGACTACACGTCGGCCTTTTTTGTGTACGATTCCACAAGACAGCAAACGATCGTTCCAGATTGGAAGATCTGTTCCACCCCCTGAGGATTTTTACCGACCTTCCCGGTGTGGCAGATCAGGCAGCGGCGGCCTAAAACCTCCACCCTCGCCTGAGAAGGGAAAAACGAAAAAAATTCCGCTTTTTCTCTCCAGCTGAAAAAGCTTTACTAAACGATTCCTCATCTTCTCATGAAGACCACGGGACCGAAAAAGAGGGTGGTTGAGTAAAAGCCCCTGGACAACCTGCAATGGTCTTTCGCCGACGTCATCTGGACCTTTCGGCCATCATCATCATCATCATCAGCTGTTGAAGGGAAGGGGTGTTTCATACCGAAATTTCTTTTTGTTGCTTCCTTTCCCTTCTATCGTCTGCGGATTCGTTGTGGGTGGTCGGTCGCCCCCTCTGTGCGAACTGTTTGTTCCGTGTTTGTTCGGGCGGCCACAGCTACGGATACTTTGAAGGTCGTGTGGCGCTCCCTTTTTTTCGGCCATGGGATGTGCAATGAGCGCCGAGGAAAGGGCTGCTTTGGCTAGAAGTAAGCAGATTGAGAAAAATCTCAAAGAGGATGGGATACAAGCGGCCAAGGATATCAAGCTGCTTCTGCTCGGTGAGTTGAGAATTTTCTCCTCCCTTTCTCCATCCTTAGTACTCCCAGAGGTAGTGTTCACTACTAAGCCTAACGCAATCCGGGAAAAAAATGTATCACATTGAAAAATGAAAATTAAATGCTATATGTTGCATTGCACATGCCAATTGTTTGATATTTAGTAAACTTGTGCTTTCATATCTTATTAGTTGCAAAGAATTAAGTTATTTATTTTTACTAATAGTAGCTTATGGTTGCTTTAAACCTGCAATGGCTAGTAAAAAGCGTTAAGAGTAAAAAATAAAAGAAAAAGCATACATTCTATTATATGTGATGTGCTTTTAGCTAGGATAGAAGCTATTTTTATTTTATTGCTTCGTGCATAACTAAATTTTCTTTTTACTTTAAACCTGTCATTATGTATTGGTTTTTAATAAAAGATCTTTATTAAAACCGAGATAAAATGATATAATAGATAAGAAATAATCTAAAAAGGTAATATAATAAAATTTAAGCACTGAGAAATAATCGATATTAAGAAATTTAATCCTTTAATAACTTCATTTTTTATTCCAATGCATGAGAAACTTTATTTTTAAATTTGATCCTTATGTCAGTATTATATTGCGAAATTCTTAAAATACTTACCTTTATTGGTCTTTAATAATTATTATGCATATATTGTAACTATGTTTTGTAAATAATAATATGACAGTATTTTTGACAAGTAGTGATATAATTACAAAAAAAAAAAAAGTTTGTATTTATCTAATTTTAGAATATTAAAAATGGTTTTTAGGAAAAAAGCCTCAGTAATTATATTATTTATTACATTATTTTATTTACATTAAACTTTATGAGTTACATAAAATTTAGGATAACATATACAAATTAACTGCTTAAGATTTTCAGGAAATTATATTAAATAATTAAATTATTTATTATTAATATTGATACTGAAATAGAATTTTCATGATAGACCGAAGCTATATAGTTTTATTTTTAGAAGTAATGTAATCTATATTAAATCTCTCTCAATTAATTATTATTAATATTCATTTACGTAAATAAATGCTAATATCGATACTAAAGTGGCATTTCGCGATTGACTGAAGTAAAGTAGCTTTACATTCATTCATTTTAATTTTACCATATTTTTACCCTCCAAACTCTAAGATTTGAGAATCTGAGAGACAAAAGCAATTTTTAAAAAAAATATTTTGTAAAATATTATGTAAATCTAAGGAAGAATAGGTTTCAGGTGAAAATTTTCATCTACCCCCTGAACGTGATATAATATTAGTTTTAAAGACTATCTACGAGCAAAAAGGAATTTATAAAAACACTTTTTCTTCCAAGGAACTTGAAATTCCCTGCAATAGTTATATATTTAAACTCATTATTTACATTGTTTATAATTTGCATGATACCTTTTCAATAGCAACAATTTTCATTTTATTGGTTGGATAAAACATAACATTTGAATAGAATGATATAATGCCATTACGAATGTTTATAATTTCGTTTTTGCAGTAAAATACTGAACACGCTAAAAAGATTTGTAAATAGGTCCCACTACTTTATTATTGAAATGAGAAAAATCAGAAAAAAATAATTTTATACAGCTAAATATAAACAGATTATTTAATTACCTTATTTGAATATGAGATTAAAAATGTATTAGAAATTAAATTTTTTTTTACCTATACGCATTGTTTTACTTATTTTTTAATTGATTTATATGATATTTTGGTTAATTTTTTGGCAATTTCTTTTATCCCCACTTCATTTGTATGATACATTTGATAGAAACTTTTGTTTGGTATATAAAAATTGCTAAATGTTTTTGATTAAAAAATTACTACAAACACTATAAATGAATCAGTAATAATATTTTACAATACGACTATCTATTCACATTTCTGAAGATAAAGTAATATTACAAAAAATAATCAATTTCATATTAATCGTACTTAAGTAAAATGATGTAATAAAAAATTAAAGGATTGTTTTATTCTTATATTATTATTTATTAAATTCTTTTTTCCAGTGTTAATTAATAGAAATATACAATATATTAATAGTATTCTCCACAGTATTAATTTTCTTAACAGCGTATTATTATTATTATTATTTTAAAAAAAGTACTTTAGACTCATGGAATCTAAGAACAAAGAGAAGATAGGAAAAAAAAAATGTACATTTTTTTCGTGTTGTAAAATTTGTTTATCGTATTTCTGTGTTCTATTTGTTTTTTAAGAACCATTTCTTCAATTGAGGAATAACCGAAAGTACATTTATTTTCCAAGTGAGGAAATCAACCGCTACACAATGTTGTACGCCAAATATGAGGTCCACTCCTTTTATTATTAATAATTTGAAGTTTCATTTCTAATTTTACGAGGAAAATTTTTCAAAAATTTAATATCTTATTCCTAAATAAACTATTTCAAAAATTATCATTTGTTGCTTCGAGCCCTTGTCAACAGACGTTTTCTCAGAGCAGCAGCTGTGTATGGTTTTCCTGCATTGAATATCTGTTAGCACAGTAATCGTTTTACAGGGGTAATGATGCACCTGCTAGCTTTCAACTTGCCGTTATCAGCATTGACTTTAATCGATTAGGATTTATTTGCATCATCATTTATTAATTTGATAAAATAAATGATAGTTAAATAAACAAAGGCTTAGCTGACTTCTTAGAAATCTTGTTTTATTATTATTAGATTTTAGTTTATTAAACATGACTTTTGAAGAATTTAAGTTTAAAGGATTTTGAATGTTTTTGTGCGTTTAATTAGAGAGTCTGTTAATCAAACATATTTTATTTGTTGTTTACAGATTTTTTTTTTTTTAAAAAAAAAAAAAAAAAAAAAAAAAATGAGATTTTACGTTTAAATTTTATTTATAATTCTTATTCGAAATTTGTGGCATTGAAGTAATTTATATTTATTTTTTAATTATTATGACAGGAAATTATTAAAAAATGCTGTAAACGGTAATTATTAATATGTTTATTCCAAATGTGTTCTAGAAGAATCTAATTACTTAAAAGATTGTATTTAAAGTTAGAAAATGGTATTACTTTTTCAAATACCAAATATTAATCTATTTGAAATTTAACATTTATCAAATATTTCAGGAAAAAAATATATACTGGAATTATTTTGTATTTTTCAGATTAATATACTGTTTCCTAGAGTTATCAAAAACTTCTAAAACAATCTTTATAAATTTATATTTATTTTGGAAGAGAACATGTTTGAAATAATTTTGAGAACACGATTAATAATAAAATAAAATTAAAAAAAAAAATTACTCATTAAACAATTTATTTATAAAATTTCTTAAAAAAATCAATTTAAATACTAAAAATAGTTATTACCTTAAATTGTTATTTGACATAATTAAGTACTTAATCTTGTATAAACAAAAATTTGCTTAGTTTTAAAGTAGCTTCATAAAATTGTTTAGTAGTTGTTTTTTGTTTTATGATACAAATGTATGCTTAAACTCTTTTTCCGGAAAATAACAACTAAGTATTAAAAAGACTGAAAACCCATCAAATAGTTTTAATAATTAAACTAAACATTAACTGTATTTTGAAATTTAAATAACGTAATAATAAAGTAAATATGTTTTAAAAGGCTTTTTATATGCATTAATGGGAAACGAATTTTACAAATTATGTTATATTTTTAACATTTTAAATTAAAAATTGTGAATCTTAAAAAAAATTCAGCTTATTGATCGATGATATGACATAATAATATATTATTACAATATTTTAAAAATCTTTAAGCAATTAGTGATAGTTCATTAAAATTAAGGTCCTGAGCTAAATTTAGATAAGTACAATAGATACGCTCTTTATTGATTCATTCTCATTAGTCCAATCTTTTGAAACTCTATCATTAAAATGTCTCAAAGGAATAATGATTCTTATGTATGCCCCATTATTTACGGTGGATATTTTCTGATTTTTAAAACATACTTAGAAATAAAAGTTTTAAATTTTTTTTCTTAATACCCATTTTTTAAAAATCGTTTGACTAAACATAAATATTGATTAAATTATTATTTCCTGATTTCTTGACTGTTATTATTCCGTTAAATTTATCCAGGAAAATTTTTTTTAATTAGCGTTGGTGAAAAATTTTATCGAGTTGCCTTAAATGTTCACAGATCACATTAAATAAATAAATTTGTCCACTGGTGAAAATAATTATACCAACATCGCTCAGGAAAAAAAAAAATATATTGATTACCTATAAATGAAAATACTTGTTTTTATAATATTGATTTTACTGTCAATAAATAAATAAATAAGCAAATGAATAAAATTAAAACAATAACTCGTCAGAGTAGTTTTATTTTTTTTGATGAAAGTATTTTCCTCCTAAACCAATGAAAACCTTGTGGGATGCAAACGATGATTTAATTAAATATTGTAATTTAATACTTTATTTAAGATTTATGTCATTGCAATAAATAATATTAAAAATTCAAAATTGTCTGAAATGAATATTGAATTGTTTGTACTGGACATCACAAAAGCATCTTTAAAATATTGGACAGAGCGCTATGGTATTGTTTCTAAAAATTGTGTAAAACTCCTGTTTAATAATGTACATAAATTATTAGAAAAATATATAGTTTAATAAAAACACATGTAATGATATTATGGATATAACTATATTTCTTAACGTATTAATGTTAGTTTAGAAAAAAATTTCCTTTCTTATACGCTGAAAGTAAAAAAAAAGTTTCGATTAAAACATTTCTTATCTTTTGATTGTAAGGTATTTTTTGTACACAGTTGTATATTAAAAGCTGCTTTAAGATTACTACTCAAAAGTAAATTTTCACCATAAAGTTGCAAACGACATATTGAAAAGTTAAATATTAACAAAAAAGATAAATCTGTAAAACTTCTTTACTTGATGTAATGCAATTTACTATTGCGAGCTATTTAAAAATGAGAAAATTTGGATGCCTTAATTTAAATTTATAATTTTTTTATGTACGATTTATTGATAATATTTAAATTATATTATTTTTCTTTTGTTTACTTAACATTGTAAAGGGATTTTGGGGCTATAAAATAATTTTATAATTAATTACAAGGTTTTTTTTCCTAAATTTTTATGCTTACATACAGTGAAAATATTCAAGAGAAAACTGTAAGCAGAATTCTTTGCTTAGGATCACAAATATTACAAAAGTTAGTTATAAAATTTTTTTAGTAATGATAAAAATAATAATAGATTTAAAATTAAATTAATTGTAAATGTTAATAAAAAAAGAGCTTGCGTAGATTGTGAATTTCAGAAAAAGGATGAAATAACATGAATATTACATAAATTTATATATAAAATATTGAAAATTAAAAGAAATATACATGTTATAAATACGGTAGAAGAAAAACAAATCGAAATTATATAAAACTGTATTTATTAATTCTGTTTGCATACTTAAAATTTACATATTATATCTTAATATTTTTTTTTTGATCGTAATAAGGGAAATATAAAAGAAACAAAAATAATTTACTACCTAAAATTAGAGAATAAATTTGCTTCTAATAATCGATTATAAATAATTTTACTGTAAGTTATATTTCTTCAAGTATTTAAAAATACCACTATCTAAAATTCACTCTTAAATCACGTAAACTTGAGACATATCTATTTTTTTTTCTTATATCTAGAATTTACGGATTTTTAAAAACGCGTGATTCAAGACAAAATAGTTCTTCCTACTACTTTTTAGGAGAACATAGGTAATAAAAGGATCATTTCTAAATATAATAAAGATAAAGAAAAAAAATAACACACTCGTAAAAAATTACGATTTTTTTACAAAATGTAAAACGTCAAAAGAATTTCGTAATAAATAGTAAAAACACGAATTAACAAAAATAAGTGGATCTCTATTTTAGATCCAAAAAAGAGTAGATACAGAGATTAGACTATTTTGTATAGCATTTTAGAATGATCCCTGTGTGATAAATATAGTATGTATATGGCTCGAATAATTTTAAAACTGAGATGTTCATGGATGGCATGACTGAGATGTTTGACAATTTAGAAAACTAAACGAAGTCATGTTGGATTAATAAGTATTTATAAAGAAATAATGATCGATAAAAGATAGGTATACAGTTTTAAAATAAATCGAAATTCAAAAAGATAATTTCAGATTATCATTTGAAATAACATTTTCCGTGTAAATTTAGATAGTGTGCAAATTAAATATTTTAGTTATCAGTATGTTTTCTATACTTCGATTTTGCATTACGTATTATAAATGACGGATGACACTAATCAAATCAAGCTTCAATTAAATTTAGAAACTTTTTATAAGTTTTAAGGTCAGCAGTTCATCCATTAATTTAGAAAACGGATAGAGATTATTAATAACCATCAGTCTAATTTTTTGCATAAAAATACTCTCCTGAGACTAATATCAAACTTTAAGCTAGACCTTTTGGTATGAATATACATTATTGACCTGAAATCCCGGCTAAATGTTGAATGACAGAGATGGAGAAGCTTAACAGGAGGAGAAAGATCCAGTATTTTCATTCAGTTTTAAGAGATCCATTAGAAGATTATCCATTTGAAATTCTCAGGTCCTAACAATTTTTTTCATACAAAATACCCTTATGAAATTTATATCAAACATTAAAAAAGACTTTTTGTAATGAATATGTATTATTGATCTGAAATCCTGGTCTAAAGTTGAATGTTAGAAATGAGGGGATATTACAAGAGGAGAAAGATCCGAGATCCTTTTGAAGATTATGCATTAGAAATTACCAAATCCTAACACTATTTTTTTGCGTGCAAAATACACATGAAACTTATATCAAACTTTAAACAAAACTTTTTGTTATAAATGTGCATTATTATGGCCTAACAGGAAAAAAAACCAGAAGTAGCTTATCAGGAGGAGAAAGATCCAGTCTCCTTTCCTTAATTTTACGAGATCCAATAGAAGCCAGAAGATGCCTATCAAGAAGCATCTCTAGATAATTCTTCCTATCCCTACGATAAACCCTATCTAGAGACTTATCTTGAGATTCATCACTCTTGAACACATCATGAAGCCCTTAACCCTTCTTTCGAGGAGCGATATCTTTCGTTTAACAAGTAATGCCAATGGTATCGAATACGAAATCGATCAATCACCCATGCTGAATTATACAGGACATAATCTTAGGATATTATATTTTTTTCATATTATTTCCCATCAGAATTTTTTTTGTTGTAGAATTTAGAGATCTATTCTTTTTCCTTTTGATGAAAATGAAGTAATTCTTTCAGCAAAAATATTTAAGCTGAGATGTTTCTATCAAAAGTTCCAGATAGTATTTTAAATCTCCATGTAGTAAGGAACCGTGTTGCGTAACTAACAAGAAAAAAGCTGATTAAAATATCTATAAACTTCTAATTTTTTAAAAAAATAATTTACTAGTTAAGACATCATTAAGCTTCTAACACTGTAAAAGCATTGATAAACTGTAGAAAAACAAAATGCATTTCAATTGTTCACAAATCTTCTTTTTAAAGATTAAAGTCACAAAGAATAGATGTACTTGTATTTTTATATATTACAGATGCACACTTTATCAGAAATTTATTTCCTTTCAAGGAAAACTGAATTTAAAACCAATATATCCAAATAACAGTTTTAACTAAATTTTAAAAACAATCGGTACAGTAAATTGTTCACTTGTTTGGAAAACTACTTTTAGCTACTTTCTACGTTTGATGTTAAAAAGCTATACTAAATTTGTGAAAACAATTTTGACGTCTCGAAAATTCAATTTAGAAAAAAAAAAAAAAAATCCCAATTTCGAAATGATCATGAAGATTGCAATACAATTATCTTATAAATAGAGCTGAATAAAAAAAATAGTTTGCTTCAAATACTAGATGTATTATTTAAAGTCTATCCATTCTTCAAAATAATATTTACTCAATACATTCTAAATTAGGGTTTTAATTCTAATTTAGACATTTTGATTCTTAATTATAATTCATGAATTAACTGTAAATATTATATCCAATTATAAATTAAAGACCTAAAACTCTTTCATAGTTTAAACTCATATAAATTAAAACTGAATTAATTTAAAATAAATTTACTCTTAGTAATATTAATGATGGGAATAATTCATTTACTTCCGGAAATATTCATCATAGATGAAATCCTTCAAAAACTCGTAATATTTTAATTACTTGTGAATATTTCTTTACATGAATCATAAATGAATGTTTTATTATAATTCATTTTGTTTCAAAAATTATTTTTCTAAAGTGCAGATTTACAAGAAATATACATTTTTAAAGTTATTTTACATATTTAATCCACAAACAAATTATCAAATTTATTATAAAATCGAATAGATACAACATTAATATTATTTTTATATTTTATCTAGGGCTGTTAAATTAAAAAAGAGTAAAAAGATTATTTATATATATATAGAACAATTATTTTTTTATTTTTGAAACTGAACTCTACCTGTATTTTGAGAAAATTTGAGCTAATGGACTCAATCTGTAATAACACAATTAATCAAAAGTATTAGTAATATCTCGTTCATGCTCATGCCGATGTATTTCAAAATAAAATAATAAGAAATAAGGTTTATTTGAACAGAGCAGATACTTTTCATTAATTTGCAAAAGAAAACAAGGTTTAAACACACAAAGGGAAACTAAATTGAATAAATAGTATGTGATGTGAGTGGTTATATAAATTTAAAACTTATCTGCCTTTTTACGTTTAGAAGCAGTTCTGGTTGTTTAACTCTATTCAGGAATGTTCAATATATCTTTTAATTCTAAAGTAGATCAAATATGATGTTAATACATACTCTGATATTATACTATTTTGAATCTCCTTATATAATATGTATTTAAGAAAGATGTTACAACAAGCTTAATACGAGACAATTTTGTTTTTTTTATAACAGAATAAACATTCATTTATAGTAATTAATAGTTACAATGGTTATAAATCAGATGAAATCTTATAACTCTAATTGAAATTATGGTATCTTTTTAAATTAATAAATCATTTTTTTGTATCATAAAATTATAAGAAATAAATTATAATTTTTTTTAAAAAATGCTTACATTGTCATGATATGAATTATAAAAGATTACAATTTTGAATGAATTATTAGATTTCAGTTAAATGAGAAACTTTCAATTATTTTTTTATCTTTTAAAATGCCCGAGAGATGTAATGAATATTCGAATTTATTAATATTCCGAATTTATTTTTTGTAAAAAATAATGCAGAATATTATTTCATGCTATTGATTTTATTACAGTTTCGAATTCTATCAAAAAAAAAATTCTTTAAAGTAATTTTTAAAACACAGTTTGGGAAATAAATTTACCAGAACAAACGTAAAATTTGCATTTTTGCTTATCATTTCATTTTTTTTATATTTCTTATTTCCCTTCTAATTTTATCTATGGATGAGTTGGTAAAATATTTTTAAAATAATTCTTTAATTAAATGGAATATTGACGGAAAAAGTAGCTATCTATTAGACATAATCTTTTTTTTTTTTAATTTAATATATTTTGATAGTAGAAAATCAAACAAATATTAAAGAAAAGTAATTTGGAATAAAATAATATCTAAAATTTTCTCTAATGAATCTTGCTCACTTTAATTAATTCTGCTTACTTTTGCCTGTAATTTTATTAAACTAATTAAAAATAAGCTACAAAAATCAATAATTTATTTTAAGTAAATATTTTTTAAAATTATTTTTATTGTTAACATTTGATACCTGATCAATAGCTTAATTTTATAAATTTTTATCTTCAATTCTTAAATTTTTATTTACATTTAGTTTTCACTGGCCAATATTTGATGCATATAGATGTTTTTACAGATTGTATTTGCTTATATAATTTTCCAAATTATTGAGGAAAAGGAGTAAGAATTTTTTTGCTAATTATATAAACTAATTGCGAGTAATTGAATTGATTTTACAAATAATTCTAAGTAATTTCATAAGGATTTCTCAAGTAAAAAATTTTTTTTTTCAAATATAAACTTTATGAACCTATAGCATAAAAATTAAAATTTTTTAGTAGAGGAAACAAGTACAACTTAAATTAGTAAATTTAAAAAAAAATGTTCTAAAAAGTAGGAAGAATAACAAATTGTCATCACGAAACGAATGATGAATTTTTCTAGTAACATGATCTTAGAACTAAGAAATGAATACTTTATGTTTCTACCCAAGAAAAATTCGATTGATTCAGAGTTGGAAAGTTGCCAAAAGGCTCGAAATTTGCTTTCTTCTGTTTCAGTACATCTTTCTGAAGCATAATGCCCGACATTTGCCAACCGAATCATTTCGAAAACAATACACTTCCTTTGAAAATAAACAAAAAAATGAAAGGAACTTAAAATTTCACTGAGATGAGACTTAAAAATAAATGACTTATTTTATTGTTGGACTTTCAAAAAATTATTCTGAAAAATTGTAGATTATTTGGCATTCAAAAATAGAATTGTTTTTAAAACAACAAAATTTAATATCGAATTTTTTTTCGTTAAATGAATAAATGTATAAATAAAATATAAACCCGAATCGGAATTTTGAAAGGTATCAAATATATGTCACATTGAACAAAATAAATAAATATCTCATTTGATTTTAAATGTTTTTATTTTTATTTGTGTTGGAGTTTTTAATGAAATGTCACGAGTCGAATGTTATTTAAAAATTTCCACAAGATAATTATTTTTAATTTAAATCATCTAATGGGAATACTATACGTCATTCTTATACATTTTAATTGAACCTCGTAAGTTTTTATGAGTTTAATTAATTATTCAAATTAGTTATTCTAAATTTTAAATAAAGTTTGCTTAAGAATTGCTAATTTCATTGAATTTAATTACATGATAACTATTTAAGAAGATCTCATGAATACTTTTTTCAATATATTAGAACTGAAATTAAAACAGGAGTTATTAATTATTGATAAAATCAAATTAGAATATTATCTATAATTTTTATAACTCCCGGTTCCATCGAATGTTTTTTAATTATTATTAAACTAGAAAATTAACATTTCAGCTCTTCCCTTGATATTCTTATTAACTTGTCTAAAACTAGTTACTTTAACTAATTCACTTATGTTTAAAGTTTATTAATATTTTCAAAGAAGATTATTCACTGAATTGACTGACCAGAGTAGAATATTCCACTTACTTAAATCGAAATTAATTTATAATTAATTTCAAAATTTTCATATGGTATTTCTTTGTATGATTTCTCTTTCCAAAATTTTATTTCAGCTTAAAGTTTGTATATTTTCCCTTTCTTTCAAATTTTTTAAAACATATATGTTCTCTATTTAAATTGTTATCCATTAATTTATAAATGTATTTTGCAGGCTTGATTCTTTTTTTAACGTAATTCTTATTGAAGTATTATTAGGCTGAATGTATGTAAAAATGACATGATAATAGTGTCTGTTACATAATTAAAATATCAAAACACTTTTAGTTAAATATTTGCGTATAAAGGCTTCAACACTAGACAAATTTAAATTTAGAAATATATATATATATATATATATATATATACTCAAAACTATGCTAAATATTTTCATTTTCATGCTATTTGAAATAAGAATTCAGAATATGTTTATTGCTTCATTGCAAAGAATAAAAAAATTAGAGGAATTTTAATAGATTTTCTCTAAAAGTACGTATTATACATGAACTAATATATTCCTTACTTTATTATATATATTCAACCAAAATTATAGTGATTGAAATTTATACTAAATAAATATTAATACATAGAAAAACAAAAAAAAGTTCAATAAGGAAATTAAAATTTCCTTAATATTATATACCAGTTGAATCAGATAAATATATTTCCTAAAATTCAAAGCAAATTTTTTGTTGTATTCTTTATATAATAAGTTTGTTTCATTATTAAAACGACAATATTGAATACATTATTATTTCTCCTTAATACTATCAATAAATTAGTGACATCTTTGTAATAAAATCAATCGTATTAGTGATTTGTATTCATAATATAATGAAGGATATAACGCATTATATTAATCTCGAAAATCAAATGTTAAGTTACATTTATGTGATGAAATTAATTTTTATTAGTTTTTTCCTTTATTATTTTATTAGTTTTATCCAATTTTGAAACAATTTGAGACAATTATACAATTAAGGGCTGTCGTGCAACTTTTGGAAAAGAAATTCTATTTCTTAGTATTGACAGATAATGCTCTAAAATGAAGAATTCCTTAATAAATAATTTAAAAACTATTTATTATTTTTATAATCATTTGAAAAAAAAGAAACCCTCGGAATTACTGATAATACTATGCATTTATTTTCGTATTTTTGCATTGTATTATGATTCATAATAAACTAATCTGTGATACATTTAGAAAGTCTTTTTATGTCCGCTCTGGTTATTTTGTTATAATATTCACATATTTCAGGAAGTTTATTTGTAAATTTGGATAAATATGTTATCATATACAGGAGACATTATAATACAATGAAACTCTAGATTTATTATAACAATATGCATGTTGCGCAGAAAGTTGAAATATAACTATTATGTTGTCTTATTTATTAATTATTTGATAAATAATTATAATATTTAAATTATCATGACTGCTTACAGATGTATTAAAATATTACTTTCTACAGTTCGAATAAAAAAAAATAGCATTTGTGTTTAAGATCTTGTTATTATACTATACATTTCAAAGGAAAACAAGGTTTTCACATATTTTGGATTTTGAAGATAACGGATATATATTGATCAAATATTGAAAAAAATATATAAGTAATAAATAAGCAGGGAAAAAAGGTTATTGGAAGTAAGTAAGAAAATAAAAAGCGATTGGAAATTTAAGAGTATAGCTTTTCAATATGATGGGTAAACAGAAAGTATGCATAGTAAATCTTTTCCTCTAAATAATTCTTAAATAACAAGCTACAAATTATATAATTTTATGAATAATAATATCATTTTATGTTTAAAATTAAAATATATCTATGCTGTTTCGAATGTCAAAATAAGAAGATTACAAAGCTTTATAGTTAACTCATCAAATAATGTAAATTTCATTTTGCTTATGTAGATACATGCATTACACAGTAGTTAAAAGAAAAATGTTTCCTGAATGTTATATTATATTTATTATTATGCGATATTAAAATTTTTTTTTCGTTTCGTGTAATTTATTTAGAAAGCATGATCACGCGTAAACGAAAATTAAGAGAAATTTCTTTAATAAATCAGAAGTAAAAATTCTTAGTTCGCAATGTAGTTTTTGCAAAAGTATATGTATAAGAAATTTAAATACTGTATAATATATTTATGTTTTATTAATAATAAAGACCAAAGATTTTTGAAGACTTTTACTAATCTTAATCATTCATCGAAATTCTGACAGAATGAACAATTCGTCAAATTAAAAGCCAATGAATAAATACATTACACTACAACAGTTTTTATAACTAAGCAATCGGAATAAATAAATTATTTAATTTTAAGAGATTAAATGCTAACTTCAATTTGTTTGAGTTATATTAGCTAATTGAAACAATTAAATGCTAATTTATTATTTGGGTACCTTAATTTAATTATTGCTTTGAATTATCATTTTGTTTTTAAAGCAATCATAATGCAACAGTTTATTATATACTAGATTCATAAATATTTTTCAAATAACACATCTATTCAATAAAAGTATTTTATAAATATATAGTTTAAAGTATTTGTAATTTTGATTTTTGAAGTTTTTCCTGTATTTTAATAAATAGTTTGACGGCAATTTCGAAGTATTTATTTTTAATCGAATTAGCAAATATCATCTAATTATATTATAATTAAGGATCTATAAAAATTATGTTCAAACCCCCATTTTTAATTATATTAAATGTTTAATATTCTTTTAGATCACTCACACAAGTTTTCTTGTTTCATTCTTATAGAGGTTTTATTACTTTTCAGTTAAATGTCCGTAATTTTAATCGTTATATCAGCTAATTTAATGAAAGTGATTTTCATTCACCATTTATGCTAAAATAATAGTGTTACTTGAAAAGTTTTATTTAAAACTAGAAAATTCTTTGGTTTTTATCATTTTGAAAATAATGTAATAAAATAGGAATTGAAAACGTTATGATTATTTTGACCATAAAAAGTTTAAAATCATAAAGAATCTTTTTTTTCCTCTTTTCTTTCTATGCATAGATTTGATTAACCTGCCCTATATAATCCATTTACTTTTCAAAAATATTTAGATATGTAATCTTTCGAAAGCATTCAAATGCCATCTTGAATCTGTGGATACGAAGTTGATGTACGAAATTACCTCTCCGTTTCGACCCTAGACTGTTACGGAATGAATGAATGATGATAGACAATTTGTTGTATTAGATTATCATTTCACTTCAAACATTTATGAGGCCATTAAGGCCAATCAGTTGAATGGACGAATTAGATCCTGACAAATGTTGAGAGAAAGCTACCTTTCTCAAACTGTTGGAACAATGATGGAATTAAGGTTACCTGCTTCAAATGTTAGATTATAGGATCAGATTTTATCCTTAGTATTACATTTTAACTTCACTATTATATTTTGATATGCATTATTTAATATGATGGTAACCTTACAAGTAAAAGTAAAGAAATTGCCCATTTGTTAAATGTCTTTAAATTTAAGAACATAATACGTGAAGAAAGTGTAGGAATAATCTCTCGAACTAATATAAATGCTAGACATTTTTATATATTAAAATGCGTTCTAAAGCCATGTCCTGATCTGTGACATAAAGTGGAGCAAACCCTAAAATTAAAGACCCAATGTTATGATTTTATGAATCATAATTAGACCTACGTTGTGTTATATTAAGCGTTATTGCTTAAAAATATGATTCTTAATTATATGCCAGTATTATGATGAACGTTTAAATTTTTTTTTGTTAGTTTCTAGCTGAATTTTTTAAAAACAAATTTTTTTCAAATAAAATTTGAATTAATTATGAAATTCTACCCGAAGAAAATTTGAGCATTTGCAATTAAATTGACTTTTATTTTTGTTGAATTTGGTAATTTCCGATGAATTAGTAAGATTTCTATCGAGAGACAAAATAATAAAAAAACCCCTCTAATTATGATACATGTTGTATGATTTAAATCAGGATAGTTTTATGCATTCTTCTTAAAAATACCTAAATTTAAATATACTTTTTGAAAATGATTGACTTTTTAGAATTCTCATTAAATTCCAGAGGTTATAGTTAGAAATTCCACGACGAAAGACATTCGAGTAAAATCACGAGTCTAAATCTTGGTTCTACTAAAGGTCGAGGTCACGGTGATTGAGTGACCATAATCGCGAGCTCATAGAAGGAGTTATTTCAGTCGAGTCTTGGGTTCAAATACTGACACCACTTAGGCCACTTCGTTTGTTAGGGTTGATGCATGTTAAATCTGCTACGGAGTCATCAAGTTAGGATGGTGTGGAAGTTATCAGTATAGGGTGCCACCTCAGATTTTGTCCTCGTTCAAAATTGCGAGGCTCGTTGCCAAAAGCACCCGTGTTGCTTGAAGGGGATGTTAATGAAAACAAAAAGTCATTCCCCCAAACTACCAAAGATATCCGAGTAGGATAAATGCCAACGTATAGTTAAACTGACTCCATAACGAAGAGGGGAAATTAGAAGAATGAGTTCTAATTAAGGTGCTGACCCCTTCACCTGCAAATGTTTGAAAACTACAAGGTCATTTGCCAATAACTATTACGTAGCTCTGGTGTTACATTAATTCAAAACGTAATCAAAACTTTGAGTAGGTATGTATATTAGTTTTATTTTTTTCGAATTAATAAAAGAGGCAGCATTATTACAAAAGCTGAATAGTACTATTTTCTTTCTTTGTTTCATTATTCTTTGTTTGCCTTCTTAACTACGCATTTCATTTTTTTATTTGTTTCTCTTATATTTTTTTTATTTCTTATAATTTAAAAGTTTTTACCGAATAAATTTTTATATTTAGGCGTTGATTTAATTCTGAATTGGTGGCGATTTACGTTTGTAAGTTTCAAGGTTTATTTTGCGGCCTACAGAACTATTTTGATACAATGTATGAATTGAATTTAAGAAAAACTTTGTTAAATATTTTTAAATAGATTAAAAAAAAAGGAAAATAGTTAGTCATTTACCGCATACATTAGATTTCTGTTCATTGAAAAATGTATACACTATTAGTTTATGTACATCACATCTGAGAAATTTTACTAAATCTTATGTTAGATTTGTAATAAATAAATATATTTTGAAGCAGTTAGCAATTTTTTCAAGAATTTTTGCGCAAAAGGAGTGTTGAGAATTTTTTTCCTTTTTCTAATCGATTGTAGTAGTCATGATACTAAATTATTTTAATTTGAACCATGCGGGAAAACGGTGAAATAGACTTCATATAAAAGTACATTTTTTAAAAGTTCATTAAAGGTTTTTTTCTGTATCAGACAATCATGCGAGTCAACAAATTAAATTTTTATATACAAGAATTAAAATTTTTTTTATATCTCATAGTCGTTTCAAGGAAAAAAACTCTTAACATAAGGCTTGTATGAGGAATAATCGTAACTTTTATGTTAAATTTTGAGACAAATCGAATCGAATCCTATTTCTATTTGTATTGATTTAAATTAATCAGTTATATTGTGTGTGTATGTCAAACTGTTCTTATAATATTATTTTTATAGCAGTATTTATAGCATTAAGCACTAGGATAAAAGTGAAAAGTAATTGTTCTTATAACGTTATGTGTTTATAATACTATTAAACTCTTATTAATAACAAAGGTAAATCGGATTAGTAACTGCATTTATATGCTTCTATATAGAATTATTAAGAATAAGGGTAAGAGTAAATAATAATCACCGTTTTCATAACGTTAGCTGTAGCAGTATTTATATCATTACTAAGAACAAAGGTAAAATGGATTAGTATTTATTCTTATAACATATTTACGATAGTAATTATAACATTACGAAACGGAAAAATAAACCTGAGCAGTAACCTACTTTTTTTCAAAATGAAACGCAAATTAACAAAAATTTTGATTCAAGCACCTTGTAAACAGATTATTAATTATTCATGAACTTGAAACTATATATGAAATTTAATTAAATTTTAAAAATCAGTGATATAGTAAAATAATTCGATATAAAAACCAACGTTTTTAAAAACAACGTTTTTATATGGTGGCAAAGTTTATTAGAGAAAATTATTGAAATATTAGTTAAAACTGTTAGTTATTTTTAACTTTAAAATTCACTTAAAAAGAGACATTTGTAAGAGTATTAACACATTCATAATACGCATAAAATCAAAACATGCATTTGAAAGTTTGTAAGTCATTCTATTAAAAAAAGAATGGGAACCAGAATTCAGAAAAAATTATTGTGATAAGACATGGCGCCAAATATTGGAAACTTTCTTTCTTGCGAATGATTACTAAAAGTCAGCAACCCTTACTATCTCGGAGATAGTAAAGGGGAGATAGTATCTCCCCTTTGTGAGTACAAAAGGTTTACGAGGCCTCATGCTGTGTGGGGAGTGCCCGGT
Organism: Nephila pilipes; assembly: GCA_019974015.1. Lineage (NCBI taxonomy): Eukaryota > Metazoa > Arthropoda > Arachnida > Araneae > Nephilidae > Nephila > Nephila pilipes. The sequence goes on from BMAW01118709.1 coordinate 37,246, forward strand.
GCTCCCAGAGGGGGAAAAAAAATTTTTCCTCAGTCCTAAAAGCGCCGAGAGGGAAGAATATTTTGACTTATTAAAATTATTGAAATATTAGTTAAAACTTGTCGCAAACGTCTAAATATTGCATTGTTAGGCGAGTACGAACGATTCCCCAAATTTCAAAGCTCTAGCTTGATGGGAAGTTGGTTAAATTAACGATCGTAAATTTGATGACACACACACACACACTCACACACACACACCAAGTGAAATTCAGAAAAACGTTGTAATAAATCAAAATGCATCTTTAAAATGATTACTTATCTGTTTGTTTGCAAATATAATAATAATATCAAGCATGTCATTTCTGTTTAATCTCTGTATACGTTCTTGCAAATGTATAGATTTCAAATTTAATTTTTCCGACTTCACTTTTCAAATTCAAAAATTTATGTTAATTTACTCTGTATGAAGTTTTCTAAATTCCTCTAAATGTGTCTTCAAGTCTTTCATTAAGTGGTACCTGAAAAAATAAGAAAATTTTGGTGCTTCCTATAATATCACTTATGTTATGTAAATTGACAAACGTATAGAATCTATACACGTTCTTGAAAGTCTGAAATGTCTACTTCATTGTAAGCATTATTGGTAAACAAATGATTATTAATATTAATACATACAGGTCATTACATAAATAGGGCATATATAATTAATATGTACATAGAGGGTATTACATAAACAAATAATTGATTTCAGTTACTGTTTTTAAGCTAATTTAAAAGAGGAGATGAATTTATATTTAAAGTTATAAGGTCATGCTTAATAAAGTCAATTTTTGCCTTAAGAAATATGTAGCCATGCTGTTAGTATTGAATTTGGTAGAGTTTTACAATTAAAAAATAAATTCATTCTTCCAGTGTTTAAACATTTTAATTAGATGTTCTAGTTTTGCTTTGGGGATAATTATCATTGAATGTATAAAATTCCTCTTTCAATAATTAAAAAAAGTATAGTTATAAGAATCTGTATAAATTCAAATGTTTATATATACATATTTTCCTTTTAATTAGGGGGAAAACTATTTTTTTTAAAAAACAATTTAAGCAGTTCAATACGATAAATATCATATCATCATCTAATCATTGTTTTTCTCTTTAATTCGGATATTACTTGCACTTTTTAAAGTTATTCGGAATAATTGAAGAGCATAAAACAGACTATTCTTACTTTAATTTTAAAAAAGTGAAGAAGCTACCTCATATTGAATTATTTAAATGTAAAATCATGATGTACACAAAGATATATATATATATATATATATCCTCTACACATACGATTAGAAAATATACTAATAGAAAAAATAAATTAAATTAAAATGCGCTGTCGTATTAAATTGTTAAAATAAAAGCAGTTTTTTGTTGTTAAATATGAAAATAAGCAGTAGACATTTTAAATTCATTATCAATTCGTATTCTGGTTCATCATTCCAACTAAGCAATTTTTTGATGTTACAGTTCAAATATTTTGAATTGCATTCATTTTGTTACAAAAGAGGTTTATAAGAGCATCTGAAAAAGTTTTCTTTACAAATATTTGTTACGGTCATTTAATTTTTTATAAATACAATGATTTAAGTGTTTTATGATATATTTGTTATTGATATTAAAAAGTGTTTTTTAAAGTGTGCTATTCTTAAATTACGGCATTAAAAGAAATTGATTAAAATTATATTTAAAATGCCTTTTTATTTCGGTTTTGAATTTATAATTATAATTTCAAAATTAAAAAAAAAAAAAACATATTTAAGTTAGGTGACAACATTTAAAAATAAAAATAAATTTCGAAAGCATTCTGAAAACGTTTGCATTTGTGAAAGCCATATTTGATTTTAATGTAAACCTTAATTATTTATGTTCATTTTAAAGTGAATTAAATAACATAATAATGAAAAATTAAAAGAATAATTTAATTTGGTGACTTTTATTGTACTCCATCTATCATTTTGAACATCATATCACTATTTTTTATTATATTTGATTTTAATTGGAATTTTTCTTTTTGTTTTCAGGAGCTGGAGAATCAGGAAAAAGTACCATTGTTAAACAAATGAAGTAAGAAGTTCTTGAGTAACATTTTATATGAATCCACACATTGAGCATATAATTTTTTAAAAATAAACATGCACTCTCAAGAGAAGTAAATCCCACTTTTTAAAAATTAAGGAGTTTAAGATCTTGAAACTCATTAACAACAAAATGTATTTCAATAACATTTGCATCTTATAAGATGTTATGAATATATCTGAAAGGTACAATTATTTTTTTATCAGTCAAATATTTCCCATGGTTTTAAAAACATTTTTTTTCATTTATTTATTTTAGGTTTAAATATTTATTATGTTATAATATTTTTACTAAACATATACGTAAACCGTATCTTTAATAAGCAATAACAGTTTTTATAAAAAGTTTGCAATATAATGAATAACTTATTATTATTGGTTGTTTAATCTTGTAGAAAGATATATGACTGTAATAAAAATATATAAATATTCTTAAGCAATTACAATTTATTTATTTCAAATAAATGCTATTATTTGTTTTAAGTTGAAATTATATTTTAAAATGCTTCATTAAAGATATCAAATTACTTCATTAGAAACAAGTGGGCGGTAATCGTAATTGTAAAACATTTTTTCTAAAGAGTAATATTTTTAATTAAAGGCTATATTTATTCTAAAAATCTCTAATTATGGTGATTCTTTGTACTTAGATTATATTTTAAAAAGCTTTTATCATTTATAGTCTGCTTCAGTGAATGCAAATCTTTTTTTAAAAATGGTAAACAGTGCTCTAAGTTATACTTGAAGTTTCAAGATAGTAAAAAATATTCATAAATATTTTTGAACTTTTTCCTGAAGAGGTAATATGTTCTTATTTAAAAATTTTCCTTTATTTAATTATTATGAGAAGTTTCACCTTTCGTATTGTGAATATTTATTATATTTTCACAATAATGATATAATAGTAGAATATTATTTATCAGCATGTAATAATATAACATTTTATTATTATTAAATACCTAACAATATAATAGTGCAATACATTTCATTTTTATTAAAACATATATGTATTTTGTTGTGTTGAATCTTGGGAGCAATTTTTCTCTTTATAACCAATCTAAATTTTAAATGAATATTTACATTATTGAAAAGGCTTTTAGTGCGTTTATTGTTCGTTTTCAGCCAAGCATATTTGTTATAGTTATAAAAGTAATTAAAAAATTAAAATTAATTTATTCTAATATCTAAGAAAAGTCTTCCATTCCCGAGTTCTAAATTTCCGTAAGAAATTTAAAATGTTTCTTACTTTTTCTAATGATATAATTTAAGACATTAAATGCAATTATTTTCAAGCCTTTCATCTCAAAAAAATATCAAATGACCGGCTTAAAATTATAAGAAGTTGCATAATGGAAGGGAAAAAGCGTAATATTTTATTTCTTGCTTTTATGTGTATTTTTATGACGAGAATAAGATATCCAACATCGGCAACTTTTTAATGCACAGTTAAAAATAATCTATGTAGTAAAAAAAAAAAGCAAAATATATTTTAAATTACATTTGTTCGTTTTATTTAATAACTATCAGAATTGTTAGTAAAATCAATATTTGATCAATGAAATTTCATTAAGACCATTGAGACTACTAAATTGTACCATTTGTAAATAGTTTTCATTTCAAACCATTATAAACTTTGTAGGGGTATATATTAAGATACTATTAATTTCAACCCTTCGTCTTTTTAAAGAGAGACTTATCCAAAGTTCAAATTTACTTTGGTGTTTTCTTAAAGTTCTTTTTAACAAAATCTATTCTTTACCTCAGAGAATCAGCTTCATTGAAGCAAATTTCATTCTTAATATATTTTATTTCATTACTAAAAGTAAAATTTCGATCATCACACGTCAGGAATAAAAATAGGTAATATCGATAGCACTTATCTCAGTTATTATATATGAACATTATTTTTAAATATTGAAAGATTGTATGCTTTGAAAAAAAAAAAAAAAAAAACAACAACCCCCATAAAAATACTTTTTTACTGGAAATGCAAAGACCGAAATAAAAAAAATATATATTTATCAGTTACAAAATTAGAAATCACAAATGCTTTTCCGAAACATGTTTAAATTCCTTTTATATTATTACAAGTATCGTTATTTTTTAAAAAACGTAAAGCTGATGTTATTTATTTCAATATTCTTTAAATAGCAAAAGATGTAATGTAAAAAGGGGTTCTTAAACATAGACTGTTCAGTAGCGAACGTGCGGACGAGTCCATTCGACCCGGTAGCCGCCACCGCAGAAGGGTGTGGCAGTGAGACGCATGCGCCCCGCAAGTTCTCTGCTATGTGTCCGCAGCCCCTGCTACCGTTTAATTGGACGTATTGGTAGGAGAGCCCCAAAGTGACGGCGCCCTAGCTCGTAGACAGCTCTCTTTCCTTCCCTTTTTGTGACATGCACTTGCGACTGTAGATTGATTTGCGGTTGTTGCGTTTGTTTCCTGTCTGCTGGTTTAACCGACCGCACCTTAAAATGGATGCTACGGGAAAGAGATCAGGGTTGGACAGGAAATGCATGTAAATTATAAAGTGTGCAGAGATCATGAGACTCTAGTTACTAAAGACTAATTTTCAATTAAGAGGTTTTAAACTGACAAGTGAGAGTCACGGTTTCAAAAATATAGTTGTTGCTTAACAATTTGGAAAGAAAAAAAAATGCAGTGGATGTAAAACAGAAATAGATTGAAGCCTTTACAAAAATAAACAAAAAAAAAATTTTTTTATAGAAAAAAAGTTTTGAGCATTTTTTTAAAAAATATATTTTAGTGAAGGAAAATTGCATGATTGCGAATAAGTGTAGAAATAAATAAATAAATAGTTAAAGAGGTTTTATTTTGCTTCAACAAATAAAATATTTTGAAATGAATTCGCAAGCAAGAACAATAAATTACAGCTCAACACACACGAATATATATATATATATATATATATATATATATATATATATATATATATTCATCAATCAGAAAAATGTATGATATAAGCATTCAATACATACACCTGTCTTTGCCTTCTATTTTAGAATCGATAATTAGAGAACTACCGAACCCCAAAATGAATATAAGATTTTGTCACTACTATCTCACAGAAGTGCAGAACAATTTAATTCACTACTTGTCTCTGTTCAAGTTATTACGTTTTTTTTAATATAAAACGAGTCTACATTTTGTCATCCATATTTAAATTTGTATGTTAAAAACTGAGTAAATAATTAGATTAGTTATTTAATTTCAAGTGAGAAATGGAAAACCTTGCATTTATCGAATGTTTCCAAATTTTAAATTTACAGTATCAAAAGAAGCGGCTTAGAACAACAAGAACGAAGAAATATCAAAACTCGCATATTTTCTCAGATAGGAAAAATATCTTTAGCTCAGATATATTTCCTATCTGAGGAGCTCAGATTTTAAAAATTGGGGGAAAGAATCTGAAGGAAAATAGATGAGCAATAGAAACAGCAACACAAACAAGTTTTTACTGCAATCAATGAATAGTTTCATTGCAATTAAGGTTTTTGGGACTGGTTAGTAAAAGGTGATGCAAATAAATTGACACATGTAATGTAATACATATATCATTTTACGATTTTAGTTCTCTGATCATTAAAAAGGACAAAATAACTGAAAAACTGCAATAAAATTCCTCACATTTAAGCCATGTTTTCTTTTTCAAAAGTGGGGGAAAGAATCCGAATTTTTATATAAATATTCATTGAAAAATATAGAATTGGTATGAATTTAAATGTATGCAATTTCCCCCCAAAATTGAAGCAATAAGTAAGTAATGCTAGTGAATTTCGTCAGAGAGCAGAATTTAATGCAAAATATCCAAACTGAAGTACATTTATAGTAGCAAAGAACACAATACATACATACACATACTGCAACCTAATTTCATAAGTTGTGAGGGTCGTATTTACTAGTATTTTTAGTTGGTTTAATTTGTGTTTTTGTAATTAGGATTTTATTTTTTTTTGTTCCATCGATTTTACTTCTTCCAGTGAGGCTACATTCATTTCCCGAAATGTTCTAAAGGTTGAAGTGCACTGCATTTTCTATTTTAGAATATAATGATGCCCTTGAATTCAACTGAAAGGCAGTATTGATGTTTTGAATTGAAATGCTCTCGAAAAAGAAAAATCAGCAGTCTTCATTGTCGCTTCCAGCGGAATTGCTTTGAATAAGACGACTAACTTTTTACTTTATACTTAATTTTTTTAAGTTTCTTAGAATTATTCTTCTATTTATGAAGTTAGTTTCTTTAGTTTAAGTTTTACTTCTTGTTTTACGATTGATGTTACTGCACTTAGCATAATCTTACTTTTTTGTGTTTATTCGTTAAATTATCCTTCTCTTACTTCTAAAATTTTTACTTTAGCTCCGAAGCTTAAGAGTTTTGTGAATTATTTAATCAGATAAAAACATCTATTTGTTTTTTATTTCACCTTGTGTGAATTCCTAAGAACTCTTCGGGTATTATATAAACTATTCAAATAAAATCAGCTGTATAAAAATCACGCCTCTTAATTAATCTCATTTTAAAAAATGAGTTTTTAAATGTAAATTTGATTTAAATATTGATTTCAGCCTTATATTTCCTTTTTTATTCTTGTTAAGTTCCTAAAGCTGTTGTTTGATTTTAATTATTGGTTTTTAGCGTGCACACACACACACACACACAC
>BMAW01118709.1:44051-56037 GCA_019974015.1 Nephila pilipes
TTGGTAAATAGGTTCAGTTACGTATTGCTCCTTAATTATATAGTAAAATATATTTATAAATATATTTATATAATATTTAATAATTTCATATTTTTTAATATTTTAATATGGTTTCATATTGTAATTATTTTTTTATCATATTTGTATGGTTTCAAATGCTTTAAGGCCTTGCTAGAAATTATAAAGAATCATATTTTAAAAAGGGCAGCTTTAAGTTTTCAACACGTGACTTATCATAAGTAATATGCCATTTTAACAATACCGCTGGAAAATAGCAATATTTTCATGGGATTTTGTCATAAATATACAGAAAAATAATATCTTTTTTTTCAGAAAATCGATTGTTATTGAAGGCTTAGGTTGCTGAGTCCCAGATTTAGATATCATATTCCCTTAAGGAACATACGCAGTTCCAAGATACAAAGATACTTTTAGCCTCGACTTAAAACTGTTTTAAACATACCTCAAGAGAGGAAGAGAGCGAGATCGTCTGGAATGATGGGGAAGACCCAGCTCCATCTCCTGTCAGGAGGGTAACGCCGTTTATTTAATAACACCGCCGGGTTACCTCTCTTTCCCTACTTACAAGACCGAAAACGTTCTGCGCAAGCAGCCGTTGATAGACGACTCGAGGCTGTATTACCGCCCATTGATAACGGAAGAATGGTAGAGACGTTTGTTTTATTCAAGTATACTATGGTTCACTGGAGCACGAGGTAAAAGTCACAGATAAGGCCACGACGGACGGTTTCTCTACTTTTCTTTGGCGAATAAACTACTGAAGTCCTCTGTACCTGATTTGAATTGAACTTGAAAATTTGAACTTTACAAAAAGTGAATTTGTAAATAGTCCCTGTCTTTTAAGAGAATAGTTGAAAAAAATGATAGAGCTTAAAAGCAACTAGCGTATTTCATTCTTTTTTGAGAGGTTATTTGTTAAGTTTTTTTTTTGCAATAGTCGTTTATGGCTGGCCGTTTACTTGTTTGTCAACGAATACAAAAGTATGCTTCCTCTTCTTCGCTAAAATTGTGAGTAGCCAAGTACCATGTTTCAAAATTGCCAAATTTTGCACGTTAGAAACTTAACGTACTGAATTTAACCTGCAGAGTATTAACTCTAAAAATTGTCACGTCATATCCCTCATACATTTGTTTTTTTTTTTTATTTTCGAGGACAAGGTTTATCCTTGCGGATCAATCTTTCTTTCTTCTATACCTTAAATTAATAATTAAGAATGTAATAAATAAATGGTCCTTGCAAATATGTTCTTGTTACTTATTAACAAGTTAATTACATCAAAAATCAAGTCTAATGCATGTATCTCCACATGGATACAGAGCAACTTCTTTCAAGCACCCTGCGAGTAAAAAATCCATTTTAATGAATTTAATGGTACAAATCTTCTTCTAATATTTCAGTGACATGCAAGCTTTAAGCTTTGAATTTTTCCAACCTTAAATAACAATAATGATATCAATGCTTAATAAAAGCAAATGAAGTTCGTTAATAATAAAAAAAGTAGAAATTCCAAACTTTGATAATTCCATTTTCATATACTAGCGGTTTTTTTTTCCTGTTAGTTCTCGAAAAGTAAGTGTTCGATGATTGATAATTAGCCAAAGTAGGCGTGTATTTTCAAAATCCCCAGGTTCCACAGAAACAGTACTATCAAAGAAAAATACCTTCTTCAGATTCCTAATGCATTTTTATGACTAAAATCAAAACATGATACAAATTAAAAGGTACTTGGCTATTAAATTCAAAAGAATAAAAACAGACTGATTTTGTCATAATAATAAATTATTAAACTAAACATTAAAAAGTCATCTATAAATTATTAAAGGAAGGCAGTAATATTCTGCTCAAGGACATTAAAATAGATAGAGATAAAATAATATTAAATCAATATATCTGTTAGAAAGTAAATATACCTAAAAGCAATATAAATAATTGTAATTATTATATTCATAATGTTTTGTAATGCAATCTTTTCCAACCAAACACCGCATTCCCTTTATTTTTACACGTATTTTTTTGCTTCATTTCTGAAAATCAACGTTTGCAATATTAATAATCAGTTACCTTATTTAGTGATTTTGAACTCTTTAAGTTATTCTGAAACGAAAGATTTGAACGAGACTTAATAGACTATTTATGAGTTAATAGATTACCTGCACTCTTTCCAGAGACAACTTTTTTATTCATTCTCAGGAATTGACATAGTTGAAATCTTTTTTCTCTTCATGATGAAAGAAAAAGAATTAATCATGAAGAGAAGAATACTTGTTTTTAAAATTTAGAACATCTACAGATAGTATAGTAAAAAAGTATACCTAGATAATAATTAAATTTCGAGAAAAAATCACAGAGGAGCTATCATTTTCCTTTTGCATAACCTTCTGGTACACCATTGATGGGTAGTAATCATCAGTTAGACACAAATGTAGTAGGTGTAACTTACAAATATAGAGATGCTCGGATGCGGTTAAAAAATGTCAGATGAGTAATATTAGATATTAAACTTCCAGATTCTCCTCTATCAGATGCAGTGAGGACCTCTTCCTTCACCTAATATTATGAGATGATGTACATTTTGAATATTCAGAATAAATCATCGATTTCCATTACCATCCTGATTATTTCATTAGGTGACGAGAGATAAGTAGGGGTACAATTGTGAATAGAAAACTGAAACTGGGGTGTTATAAGTATCATTTAATTAGAGGATTCAAGGAAATCAGATAATAGATTATAATAAGACTGGTAGAGATTCATAAGGAAATTACAGATGATAGGTTTAAAAAGTGCGTAAAGATTTACAAAAGGATCATGATGAAGTAAATAATTATTGAATAGCAGAAAGGTTGATTCAAATATTTATCGGAACTTTTGGAAATTAATATTGATGATGTATGTTGATAAAATATATTCAGAAAATTATAATTTCAGCATTAGATATATATAAACGATTTTTAAAGAGTTTCATTCAAAAAGTTATATGTAAAAGCTAAAACAGTTATACATGATTCAAAGATATATTAATATTGAGATCACTTCCAATATGTATGACTTATATACTCTTTCATCTATATATTGTGTGTGTGTGTGTGTGTGTGTGTGTGTGTGTGTGTGTGTGTGTGTGTGTGTGTGTGTGTGTGTGTGTGTGTGTGTGTAAAAATTAAATAAAACCAAACTTTTCCTTTTTTAAGGGAAAAAAAATAAAATTCTCATTTCCCCCACCCCCCATATTGTCAAGGGATAAATGAAATGTAAATAACGACGAAAAAAGTTGACTGCAGAACTTCAGAAGATCCACTCTTCATTTTTTTTTGTTCCAACTAAAAACGATGCGCTATTATTTATCTTCGAGTAGAATTTGTAAAACGAGTCTAGGGGAGAGACTGAACTGGGAAAAAGGCGAACGTGGTGGCGAAGGGAGCAGGGAACCACGTTTCCGGAATTCGTTCTAAAAAGGTTCGGTCGATACTTGGTTGGCGCCTCTGCTGTGTTGAGCAAGACGACTGAAAGAAAGAAAAGGGTTATATTTGCAGAGACAAAAACGTTTTCTGGGTTCTTTCTGTTCGATAGAAGGTTTATATATTTGCAGAGGCATTTTTTTTTTTTTTTTTTTTGCTTTTTTCTTTTCGGTGATTCTGATTCGAACAGGTTTCAGATATCGGCTGCTAAGAATATGGAACGTATTGCGGAGATCGTTCCTTGTTGCAGCAATGATTCAGGGTCATTGACTTGCCCTTGCCTTTTCCGTTTGACGTTGCGGTTGCGCGCACTGTCCATACCTTTTTGCGTCAGCAATTCCTATTTAATGCTCAAGATGCAGCATTTGCTCTTTTGCAAAGATTCAAAAATCAAAAGTAGCAAAATAATAAACACGAATAAAAGCCGTTTTCGAATTACAAATATATTCGAAAATGGTTATAAAAACGCAAATGCGTCGTCGTTACTTAATAGAAAAAACATTAAGTAGCCCATTTTGCAAGTATAATAATATTGTACAAAATTCCTTTTGCCAAATCTGATATATTTTTAAAAATAAGTACGGATATAACTTGACGTTTAGATTGCAAGGTTATTAGTTGTAGTTGATGGGTTATTTTCCCAGAAAAATCGGGGTTGTTGCATTTGAAAATCAAACAAAGCTTCAATATCTTCAATGCTAACTTAAGAGATAAGGTTACATCTCTGTTATTTGTGTTCATCGTCTTACCTTGTTTCACAATGAAGTTTGAAATCAGTGGATTATTAAGTTGCTCTAAAGTAGATTATTAAGTTGCATTAAATTCAGTAAGGGAACAAAAAAGGGATAAATCTTTCTTTTTACAAATCCAGGAAATATCTGGTTAGTCCTAATTAAGGTACTAATGATAAAAAATGTACTATACAGTATCTAATACTTTTTTCCTTCGATTTGAGAGAGAAAGAAGAAATAAACGAGATATTATCAATGTAGTTATTTAAACATCACTAGAACATTTTATTAGATTTTTTCAAGTTGATGCAAAATGAATGTTTTTGATTAATGAGTTAAAAGTTTTTTAAAAACTCAAATGTTATTTAGAGTTAAGAATTGATCAATTTAAGAGCTAAGTTTATTCTTATTTCTAAATTATAATAAACAAATTTCTAAATTACTGATATTTAATACAAAAAAAACCCAGTCTTTTTTTATCTAGCTTATATTTTCCTTTGCTTATTCAGTGAACTCTAAAGTATCTGAAATTCTAAGTGTCTGCAAAGTGTTTTATTTATACCTCTTATATATTATTAATTCATGAAATATTTACACTAAGCATTAGTATGATTTAAATTCAAAATGGAGGCAAGAAAAGATTGGTAAGAAATTCTTAGTAATGGTGTTAAAGACAATGGCTTTCGAGTGGATTAAAGGTAACTTTCTTACAATCGCTTAGAAGTATATAAAGACGTTAAAAGGATTATTGAAAAATATATATATTTTACAGTCTCATATAGAAAAAAAAAAACCTTTTACTGAAAAACATTTTCCGAAAGTTTGTTTTAAGTTTAATTAGTTTTTTGATGAAATAATAGTACAATTGCTTTGCCCAAATGTGCAAAACAATTTTTCTCGCATATAATTGTTTATGAAGTTCAGTTCTGTGAAAACATCTCAGTTTTAGAAATAGAATTTTATATTTTCGCTGACAAGTCTGTTTAAATATATCGTGAAAGAAATATTGAAGGAAAGATAACTCATTGTATATTAAATGTGAAATGTTAATTTAATTCATCCCACAGCTGACTTTTTTTTTTACCAAATATTGAACCTTCCAGTCAAATATCTTCATTGCATAATGTATTTCAGCTTATATTTACAGAAAAACTCCTTTTTTATATTTTAATTTATTAAATAAGTAAAAAGATTGTGAAACCTACATCTGATTTGATATTTCAAAGATTATCAAATTGATCTATGTTATTTTGTATGGAAGATTTGGGTTTTTTTATTTCTATTAATGTTATTCTGAAAAACTTACGGCTACTATTTAATGTTTTTATTTAAATTTTTGCGATTTATATTTTGCATATATTTTACCTTTATTGGTTATATTTTGTCTAGTATTCTCTTTTATGCTTCACTAATTCTTTATAACTAAATCTCTTGTTTAATGTGATGTTAATCAGGTTTGTTTATGCTGTTAGTAAAAATTTAGAATAACAACAACAACAAAAATCAGACATTGATTGTCAATTTCTAACTGTAAAAGCAATTTTTTGTTATAAATAACATACGCTTTCATTACATTCAAATTTTGAATACTAAAACAGATATAAGAAAACTACCCTTAATTGTATTTCTGAGTCTATGATAAGAGTCAACGTAAAGTGTTTTACTACGGCCTGCCAAGTATTAAAATATTAAGAATACTCTTTAATATTTTTCTGGTAAATTAATTTTCTGAGAGATAACCTGAGTTTAAAAATAGTCTTTTTTTTACAAAAAGTAAGGAAGATATTTTTCTATGCAATTATTTTATACTATTAGCAGAAATTCAGTTTTACAATATTTATTTTTCATTTATAATTGATGGTGTTAAATAGCTTTATTAACAATTCATTTTTGACTACTTAAAGTATAATTATTTCAGTGAACTATAAAGTTTAATTCTATTGATGCATATTATAAAGAAAAGAACATTTGAATTTTTTCAGTGAACTCTTGTATGAATTATATATATTTTATTTTAAATAAAAATAAGTAAATTCAAATAGATTTGTCTGTCCGTATTAAAAATTTAATAAGTGTGTAATATATATTTAAAATATTTTGGTAATTTTTATATGCAATTTGCACAAAAAGACTTAAAGTCATGTTCAATCTGTAATTTTAGAAAGAAGTTCATCTACATTTGGTTGGATATTTGTAAAAGTGCTTTTAATTTTTTTTTTTATAAATGAGATTAATTGAATATCTTTTCGCTCTTTCGATTCTGATTTTGAAATACGGATGACGCACTCCCGGGACATCCTACGTATCTTTCCCCATTTTCGGCAGAATTCCTTGTCAACCAAAACAATGCTTACTTTTTTCTTCCTTCCTTGACCTTGCATATAATTCAAAACCAGCTTTTGTAACACCTAATGAATGATACAAGTGATTACTAGCAAATTAATGAGTGTTTGGCTCACACACAACTTTATCAAACATAGCCCTAGGGTCAATAAAACTATCTGTGTATGAAATATGTGATAAATTATTTATGCCTGATAAACCCTTTGATGTGAAAACAAAGGAATATCTTAAAGCTTTCATTATTATTAAAAATAACCAGATAATTGGATAATTTATTCTGCATGTGTATTGATCATAATGTACATGATGTTGTAAACTTCAGCTATTAATGTTGATTGGTTTAGTTACAGGAAGTCGCAGTTCGAATTAAACTTCAGAATTGTGAAGTTTTAATTACTGTGGAAACTTAATTTTAATTTTTTTAATTTATTGTTCTTAAAATTTATATACATAAAAAACTTCCAGTGTTATATATTTCTTTCTGTGTTTCTTGACCTTTCGAATGCCATCATTTTAGAACTCATCAGATAGAACTCTATATTCTCTACATTACGGGTTAATACAATATATGGCTTCCTGAAACCAAACTAATCTGCAAAAATAACTGTAATTCACCACATTATGTTTATAAGGAACAATTAATATGCAGAGTAAATTTTATCCAGATATCTCGATTATATCTCGGTAATAATTAAAACTTGATGATACCCCCCCACCCCCTAGTAACACAATAAAGTGGGAAATTGCAGCAGAAAAATTCAAACCAATGCTTTTAGAGATTTCAAGAATCTGAAATTCAATCTTTAACTATATAAATTAAATTTCATTTAGAATGAATAGTCCAGACTAAGAATTCTTGATGAGAAGTATGAAATTTAAAAGTTCATGAGATAGCTCTAAATACATTGACAAAATTCATAAGACATATGGGTAGTAAGGACTAATTACACACATTAGTTCCTTTAACTTTTGGGAGAATAATTAAATCTTTGCATCTGAGTTGTTCTCTTTCATATTCATAACCTAATTTTCAGAATTGTATCCAAAGAGATGATTTAGATCCTTTATATTTGACTGATCGTAGTCTTATGGGGAATTTGTGTTTGTTGGTATTTAATTAAAGGAATCATAGGAAAATAAAATTAAACCATTCAGGTAATTTTTATTCATTTATTAACACGTAGAAATAATTAAAGATTTTAGTTTTTATTTCCTTATTTTTACTATTATCTGGTTTTCAAAAACTTTTAGCTGAATTAGAGTCGCATAATCAAATTAAGTATAATTATCTTTCCTTTAAATGTGAAGAATACTGAATTATATAACTAGCTTTCCCGCAAATATTAGAAAGTGCAGATGATAGTGATCTTCATGCAGTAATTCATGCAGAGTTGTTAAAATTTAATCTTAAATATTGAATTTAATTTCGTTATTTAACAACGTTGTTGAAGTGTTTACAACAGTAATTAGGAATGGGGAAGAACTGATAAAAATGTAGTGAATAATTAAGTATAACAACCATAAGGACAACTAAAACTAGTAGTAAACATTCAATCTTCCTTCTTTTTGCTCGCTAATGGTTCCCACAACAATTTCGTTATTCTATTTTTGAATGGTTATCGATTTTTCAACTTTAACCAAAATAGTTTAAAAGGTAAACAATAACAGAATAAAATTTATAAACCCTTTTATTATAATTCCTTTTGTTATAATTTCTTCTGAAGCAGTCATAAATTTCACTGAAACATTTGCTAACACTTATTCCTATTTACACACGGATTTGATTTATTACAAACATAATTTCTATTTTACTATGTATAAAATAGTATTCCATATTGTAAAAAAAGGTCAACTAAATTCATTATCAAGGAGTTTTTCAAGTATAGCAAGAAACAATTATGACATTTAGATTCTTTATGATTTTTTAATGAATATTTATGGAGGAAATCTCAATTTCGAGTAAGAATTGAAAGAAATGTTTTGTATTTCAGATGTGATGATTGATTGGTGTTTTCGTCGGACAAAGATTAAGAGCAAAAATATTATAATTTATAAGAAACATATGAAATATTTTATTAAGATGTAAAAGATTTTTTTTAACTGTTAAATTGTTTAGATTATAATGAAAATCGAAAACTAAAAATTTACTACAATTAAAATATTATTTTGCCTTTCTCGTATATCATTTAATAAATTTAATTATCTTATAAAATAATGAAATGTAAGCCCAGTATATAAAATACATTACCTTAAAGTATTTTCCGAAAAATTATTATGACTATTAAACTTAAACATATAAACATTAAAATAATATTTGTTCATTTTTGTGCATTAATGTAATTGGAAAAATATTTGCTAAAAGTAAACAATTTTTTCCGTTTTCCCACTAAAATATTAATGAAAATTATTTCATATAGTTTTTTTTATCTTTGAAACACCTATTGGCTTATTAAAATTTTTATTTATTAAATTATGGTTCCTTAATCCTAATTTCTGTTATTAACGTAATTCTAATTTTACATTTTCTCGTACAGATCTTAAGAAATTATAATTGTTGATGAATTAAAAAATCCAATTTATACACATATAAGATTACCTTATTATAATAAACATTAATTATTCTATACATTAATTATAAAATAAATTAATTATAAATATACATTAATTATAAATATACATTAATTATAAATATACATTATTCACAAATATACATTAATTATAAAATACATTAATTATAAAGTACATTAATTATAAAATGTATTAATTATAAATATACATTAATTATAAAATACATTAATTATAAAATACATTAATTATAAATATACATTAATTATAAATATACATTAATTATAAATTAATATTATACACATTAATTATAAAAGTAACCATATTTCTAGCATAATTATTTTTTTTTATGAAAATTTAAAGCTTCTTATTAAATATACTTAAGGACAGATAATAATTCCTCAATCTTGTATTTAAATTTTACTGAATTATTTACTTACATAAACAATTAAATATTTTCTTTAATAGAATATAAAACATTCGTAATTTCTTTAAAACAGTTAAAGTTTTTCCAAGGCATTATTTTTCTTCAAAATGGCTTACATGGAAAAACAGAGAAATTCTAATCCCGAGAATAAACGTATCGTTTCTAAAATAATTAAGAATAACCTGAATGTTAGTTTTTTTTAAATAACTGAAGTTATTACTCATACACTTGGTAATTTTACGAAAGTGAATTGAAATCTATTTCTAAAGTTCAAATTTTTGGATTTAAATATCTGATAGATTAAAAAGGAAATTGAACCAAATGAATTTCATAATTTCGCACTAGCTAAAATTTCTTCTAAATCTCAGAAAATAAATATAAATACTAGCGATTGTGCAAACTTTATGTATTTAAACAATATTTAAGATTACACTCATATACACACGCATACACACATACAATAAGTGCAAAAAAAATTGAGAACACCACTTACTAAAGCTTCATCAATGCAGCACGTGCGCAGAAATAATAACTCGAATTTGCTGATAAAATGCTTACTCCTGGTCAGAGGGATCAGTTTACTTCGCTATTCGCCTGTTCATTGGGAAAACAAGAGAGTTGAGCGACTTAGAACATGGCACGAGTTTGGGAAACAGAAGGGGCAATTCCAGTATCTCCGAAGTGTCTAACCTACTCGTTTCTCGTGCAACAGTATCTCGTATCTTCAAAGAATGTCAACTAAGCCGAAAAACTTCTAATGGGTAGTGAAATAGCAGGCGAAAATGGCTTGTGAACGAGCAATGTGTTATGTGATTGATACGCATTAACAAAAAAGCTACAAAGCAATAAATTGAAGAGCAATACAGCTTAGGGTCATCGTGAAGCATTTCCATACACGACACTAGAGGGAAGTGTAAACAATGAATCTTAAAATTCAAAGGGAGAGGTTATTAAGAAATGATAGCCATTTACAGCCAATGATCATCAAAAATTTCTTCGAATTCACTACTAAACAGAAGGAAAAGACTTTTGTGGGCTCTAGAATGCCAAAATGGTCTGGCGAGTTAAGAATTTACTTTTGTGATGTGGATGGCAGATTCGGTAAGCGACACAAACATCGTAAGCATTGGACAACATCTGAAGAGGTTTGCGACGGAATTACAGTTTAGGGAGCATTCTCCTTGCATATACATAGGCCCTTTCTTCCAGTGAAAGCATCTGTCAATACCAGCATATCCATACGATCTACAAAAACGGATCCTTCGTCAATGGATCTTAAAATTCTAAGGGACTCTGTCTGATTGCTGATTATTAAGTAATAATGGACGTTAATAGCCAGCGATCAACAAGAGCTCCTTCGAATTCATTGCAAATTAGAAGGAAAAGACATTTGTGTGCTATAGGATGCCGAAGTTGGATTGGTGAATGGAAAAGGCTGTTTGGTCTGACGAGTCAAGAAATTTTCTCCATGACGTTGATGGAGGTTCGATGCAACATCCGAAGCCATGGACAACTGATCAAGTGGATTGCGACGGAATTATGGTCTGACGAGCATTTCACTTCTATCCTTAGTTTCACTGGAAACTTCTGTCAATACCAACATACCCATACACTCTACAAGACGGATTTTAAAATTCAGAGGGACTCTCCTGGTTGCTGGTTATTAAGTAATAAAAGCCATTAATAGCCAGCGATCAACAAGAGTTCCTTTGAATTCATTGCAAAACAGAAGGAAAGTACTTTTGTGTACTACAGAAAGCCGAAATTGGATTGGTGAAGGGAAAAGTTGCTTGGCCTGAAGAGGCATGAATTCTTCTCCGTCATATCGAAGACATATTCAGTTAGCGGCGCAAATATTACGAAGCTATGGATCTGGCACACCATATGACAACTGTTCAAGCTGGTTGAGGCGGAATCACGGCTTGAGGAAAAATTTTCTGGTATAAACAGAGTCTCTTAGTTTCTCGTGAAACATCCTTCAATGGCAAGGTCTTCTTTCACATCATTGATGAATCAAGTGCATCAATTTGTAGTCATATTTCTAATGACCAGGGCTATTTTTCAGCTGGAAAATATACCCCCATCCTTCAATAATCTTAAATTGGCTTGAAAAACATCATTATGAGTTTCAATAGCTGCAATTATTTCCTCAGTCACTTGATCTCAAATTTTGTAGGGCGAGGTTGAAATGCATGATAAAGTTTCGAAACACCACCTTCTAATCTGCGGGAATTAAGAACTCCTATTTCATTAACATGGGCTAATATTCTTCCTTGACGGTTTTAGTAACTTATAGAATCTATGCTTAGAAGAATATATGTTGTTACCTATGACAGATGAGGTCACACACACGACATCAGTAGTTAGTAGCAGGGTGCTCCTAATTTTTGGGCATTGAGTGCACGCACGCACGCATGCACACACACACACACACACACACACA
>BMAW01118709.1:61543-95881 GCA_019974015.1 Nephila pilipes
TATATATATATATATATATATATATATATATATATATATATATATATTATATTGTGTGTTTTTCGAGGTAGTATTCAGCTGTAATATTTTTATACTTGCATGTTCTGATTTTGTTAATTTTTGAATTTTAATATTTGCCATTCAGATGAGACACATATTTTTAACTGTATCATTAACGATTTCTTAAATGTTACTTAAACCTGCCCTTTTTAATAGTTTTATTTATAGTAACAATTATTTTATATTTATAATAGTTTTCTTAGTATACAGGTTTTTAAAATAATATTTAAATTTGATAGGATAAGTAAATTTTTGTAATTTTCGAATGTTTTGTTAAATCAGTCAATCAATCTTTAATGATTGGTGGTTAAAAAATTTAGTATTATCACACCAAAAGTTTGAAAATTTCTTTAGTTAAAAGAAATTTTTGAAGTGTATAAATAAGTAGAGATTACTTTTACTGGATTACGTTTATTTACTAAGCTTTAAATGTAATTATTTCTTTTGTTTTATTCCTCCTTTTTCTGGCTGATTAAGTATTCGGGTTTGGGAGTTTTGCTTTTTCTTGGTCGATACCATTAGTGGTATGTAATGGCTAGATCTGTGGAACTAGTATGGACACACTTTCTCAGTCCAAAGTCTGAGATAATATTTAAATTAATTTATCTCCATTTTTTAATTTTTCTTAATTCTTTTCTCTTTTTATTTGCTTTGTATTTTTTTAGTAAAGTTATGTTTACTTTATTTGGTTTTATTTTTGGAAATATTGGTCTTTTTTTTAAATTAAAATTATCATGTTTAATTTGTGTTCTTGATGTTCTTTCATATAATATTAATCTATCTTACGATATTTTTGCATGATGATACTTCATATTGTTTACATTTTGATTAAATTTTAATTTGAATGGGTTTTTCGACTGTTTACTAAATGTTTCAATTAATTTTGCAATTTTATAGTTCTAATATTTTTATTTTGTCTTTTTATTAGAAAGTTATGTTGTATATTGAGCTGCATACAGATTTTTATCTCTATCCAGATTTTTTTCATGGTCAGTGAGGATCACAATGCAATTTTTCCAAATGCTAGAAACTTTAGAATTAGATAAGGATAATTGTTTGAATATGACCAAGTGATTGATTTCGTCGTCTATACGTTTTATTATTTTTATTTTATCCTCAATTGAAAATGCTTTCCTTTTTATGGAATTCATCATTTTTATCAGTTTTCTTCAGGAACTTCTGAGATTTCAAAATAGTTTTTCAGTCCGGAACGGTCCCACGGATATGAAAACAGCCCTTAGAGATAGAAAGGAGGGAGATATTAGACGACGCCTCTATAATCAATTCCTCAGTTGTTCTGATTTTTTTTAATAGTTGTCCAAAGATTGGAGTTTATGTTGTAGACCAGTAGATCTTTAGAGAATGTGAAGAAAGAGGGAAAAGAGGATTGTCATTGAAAGGCTATTGAACCAGTAGTTGATTCCTAGAAAGGAAGGTAAGGATTTAAGGTGTGGGATTTGAAATGGAAGTTTTGTGACTAATACATATGGAGACACTGATACTTTTGTGTAAAATTAGCTTTGGAAAGCTGAAAAAATCCATGAAGGGAAATTTTCAATTTACTACAAGCGGACTCATATATATATATATATATATATATATATATATATATATATATATATATATATATATTATGAATTTACTAAAATCTTTTAAATTAACATTAGTTAAATAGCAGTTAAGTTGAGACATGTGAAAAATTGACTACACCCAAGAGTTCTTTATATGCCGGTTTCATTATAGTGAAGTTCGATTCTATATCGATTATCAGATGACCATTTAACACCTTCTTGAACCGATATCGTGGCAAATAAATCTCACTAACTTTCTTCCTGTCAGAAATGATATCAAGACCCCCAATTTCTCTAGGTTCTCAATTCTTATTTACTACATTTTTGTAAGTCGCAATGCATATTTACACAAGTCACCGTTGTTTCACAAGGCGAGGTTTTCTAATCAAAGTAGCCCAAAATATTAGTTAACGGAAAAATGCACCAGAAATTACTATAAAGTGAATTTTATGCTCTGTAAAAGGATGAGGTCGAATCTACAAACTAATTTTAAAGTAAATGTAACTTGTTAAAATGGAATACAAAATAAAACTTTCATTATGTATCTTTTACATTATCGTTTCTTTTTCTTTTTTTTTTTTTTCAGAAATAAGT
This sequence comes from Nephila pilipes, assembly GCA_019974015.1. Taxonomy (NCBI): domain Eukaryota; kingdom Metazoa; phylum Arthropoda; class Arachnida; order Araneae; family Nephilidae; genus Nephila; species Nephila pilipes. The sequence goes on from BMAW01118709.1 coordinate 63,769, forward strand.
AATCGGGGTTCAGTATCTTATCTAAGTGTCAATAAAATATATTGCATGAGAGGTTGATGATATATGTGCCCTCTATCCATCAACAAAGTCGATTTCTTACGTCACAAAGTGAAATATTTTCAACTCAAACTTAAACAACGACTCAAAAGGATTTTAATAAAATGTGTACATAACACTTCGTTTTGTTATTCAATTTAATATTCCTTGAAAGTATTTTTAATATATCAGAAGTATTTATAAGTTGCAAAAGTATTCTTTTACCCGTCGCTTTTCTCTGCCAAAATTTATTTTATAATAAATAATTCACGAAATGTAAAACTGGAATATTCACTGGAGATAAGAAATAGCAAGATAGATGGAAAAAGGAATAGAAATGTTGACATGTTAAATAGCTCATGATAAACTCCGTTGAATGGTGAACTTCGTTATCGTCGAGTTCCTTTGTGATGGCTCTTCCGTATCTGGCAACATTCCAGGAGCCTAATAATTTATCGTGACTCTGCTCTATCAACCGAGTGGGATCTTTCATTCAAAACTAGGAAAGGGCTAATAGATGTCAACGAAAGCAGCTTCATAAAAGCATACAGAATTTGTTTTTATTAGAAAAAAAATATGGCACTTATGCAGGGAATTTTGGATAGCAGACAGAAAATGGATTTGAAAAAAAATACTGGCTTCTGATCAGGCCATATTTTGAATAAAGAGATATTAGGATTGATTAATAACGTAAAAAAGGTTTTGGAAGTGCTTATTATGATTATATTATTACGAGTGTATTAATAAATGTATCTGTTTTTGATAACAGATGACGTAATTAAGGTAAGTTGCGGTTACCATTTGTTAAACGGCACCGTAATGAACGCGACTCTGATTCATTAGTTTTGATATGGCAATTATTTGCCTCCAAATCAAAATTTGATTAATGCTGCAACGAGTTGTTACCGACGATGAGACTTGGATTCATCATTATACTCCAGAAACCAGGCATACAACAAAATAATGGGTAATTTTCGGGGAATCTGTTTCAAAGAAGGCGAAGACGATCTCAACAGCTGGAAAAAGTCATAGGCGACATGTTTTGCAAATACAAATGGAATTTTAGGAAAAAGAAAAGTGTTCCCTGAAAGCACTACAAAAAAGTTACCTATATCCATTACCCGTTTCTAATACTACATGCTGTGTGAATCTCCCTTGTATCTTATAGCACTTAAACATTCGCTTAGGTACTTCTTGATTTCAAAGGCAAAGTTGTTGTACAAAATTACACTTAAAAGTCACCTCAATAGTTTGTTACATAAATATTAAATTCATTATTTTTCTCAATGAATCAATGGATGCTTACCTTCAAAACGAGGTACGTCACTGCAATGTTAAACTGATTAACATAGTTAATATCATTTGCCATTTATATATAAATTTTAAAAATGTTTTGATTTTACAAGAAAAAGTTATTTTGCACAAAAATTGAATGTTGATTTATTTTTTGGAAAAGATTTTAATGCTGTATTCTGTAGGTAAAGACGAAAAAAGTATTATTTGCATAAAAAATAAGCGTAACAAAAATTTTAATGATATTGAATTGATAGTGGTGTAAGAATTTAATAGGTTTAACTTTAAAAAAAAAAACAGCTTGTCAGTATCTCAATGAGTCTATGTATGCTTGTAACTCGTTTTTGATTATATTTGATATGTAATGAATCGAAAACGTAGATTCATTTAACTGAACTTGATCAATTTCATTACTCACTTAAAAATCTTTAAACAGCCCTGTACAGTTTTTTAATCAGTTAAGATCAAAGCTGTTTCCTAGATAAGTCAAAATTTAATGCCTTTTATAAAAAAAAATATTATATTTTTTCACACATTTTAGTTGTGTGATAGGAACGTAATTTCGTTGAAAGATGGTACGTGTTGTAGAGAAGTAAATCTCAATGAAAAAATTTCTCCCAAGACATTGTTGACGTTTTTCTTTCGTTTCTAATGATACCAATTGTAAGACTAACATTGCGAGTTACTTGTTTCCTCATTAGTCTAACTTTGATACTCATTCTATTTTTAACATTTTCTTTCTAATGATTGAGAAGTTGTTATCCTATTACCAGTATATAAGCCAATGAGTTTTACCTTTCATATTCAGTTCAGAATGCTTGATTTGTACTACTTCAAATTATTTTTTATACTATCCCTCAGCACCTTATCCACTGTAATTGCCTTTAAGTAATCACAATAGTAAGTGTTTTTGTTTCCAAAAGAAAAATTTTGTCTTTTAGTTCCACATTGGATAATCTTCACTTAATCATTTTTGAAACCAAAGCAACTTCTGTTTCTGCCATAATCTCCGATGAAATTCTTTTATCTTTGAAATGCACAACTTTTATTGTTTCTTGTAAATTTTCTGTATGTCTTGCTCTTTTCCATCTTAGGAGTTTAGCAATTTTGTTTCCTGGAAATGTAAACGAACTTTTTCGTTCTTCAAGTAAACGCAAGAATTGATGTTAGTTGTCAAACAATTTTTAGTATAAGGAAAATTCATTTCTGAAACACCAATTGCGGAGTTTTTTTGGGGGAGACCCAATTAACTCTTTCACTTGATGCCAGAATTCTCGTATGTATTTTAATTCCGTTATATTACTATTCTGTTTTTATTTAATTGCGTTAAATTATTAGCAATTGCATAATCAGTTGTGATTTAATTACCCAACTATAAGTGCTTTAGTTCCGAAATTTAATTATAGTGATAACAATTTTTCTATACTTCAAATAATAAAACAAACATTCACTAGTGAGAAATATGTCTCATTTTCGGCCTTTGGTAACATTTATGAGTAAAAAGAAAATCATGTAAATTCATAATTCATTCGAATCTCTTTTGAATTTACATTTTTTTTAACTTTTACTAATATAATTCTTCTTGTATTGGCGATACACGAATTCTATTCTTTAAAACACAAATTCAAAAGTTTCTCTTATATAGTTTTTATTATATGTATACTTATGTATTTAAATAAAATTTAAATCGAGATGTTTAGAATAAAATTTAACCCTGAAAGTGATATAAAAAATATTTTGTTTAATCACAGCGATAGTATTTTCCGAAGAAAGCTCGTTACTTAAGAATTTGTTTTTGATAGTTTGATATTTGTTTTATTCAGTTTTAAAGGAATTAGAAAATGCTCGATTGATTTTGAAAGTAGATTAGTGTTACGATAATGAGTTTTGATTTGAAAATAGGTCAGTGTTTCACAATGTCTTTGATGTTTGATATTTGTTTTATTTAGTTTCAAAGGAATTAGAAATAGATGAATGCTATGATACTCTTAATGTTTTGATGTTTGATATTTGTTTTATTTAGTTTCAAAGGAATTAGAAATAGATCAATGCTATGATACTCTTAATGTTTTGATGTTTGATATTTGCTTTATTTAAGAGGAAGTAGAAAATGATTGATTGTTTTGAAAATAGATTAATGCTACGATAATCAATTCTTAATTGTTTGTGTTAATAATATGATCATTCGGACATACTGATTAATGATTATCTGAACTAATCAATGCAACTGCTGTAAGTAATATTTTTGTCATTAACAGCATTTATGAATAAATAATCGTAAAAATCGTTCTCACATATGCATCTAAAGTAAGCCTTTTATTTATCACTAAACAGTAATGAAGAACTAAATAAAATATCTCAATATCATAAAAGCACAGAATGAAGGTTAGGAAAATTAATTAATTTTTAATGAATAAAAAATATTTTTATGAATGGTTATGTTTCTTTTATGTGATTCGTTTATATTTATGCTTTAATAAGATTTTCCAATTAAAAAACTTTTCGTTATTTTTGGTTATTTATAATTTTTTAAGTAAAACCAGAAGGCATGTGAAAATTGTCCTTTTCAGTAAATGTTATTGATTTTTGAAAGATAATGCGTAAAATATATTAACTGCATGAAAAGTATCAAAATAAAATAAAATAATTATTCCAATTTTTTGTTATTAAATCTCTTATCAAATCGATTTCTATTCTTCAAATGGTACATTTGTATTATTCTACATCTTTTTCGTCGGTAGTTTGAACAAAATTTTATGTTTTTATTACTCAAAACATTTTAACAATTTTCAAACGGTTTGAATGTTCATCTATTTTCATTGACGTATTAATAGTAAGTTGATATTTAAAAACAATTTTCCAATAAAAATAAACATAAAATATATTAGTTAGAAAAGATTAAGATCCTGTTATATGTATAGAATTTTGGCAATAAATCTTTATATATTCTAGTACCCCTAAATCGTTATTTGACAATTTTAGCTACTCATGTGTTACAAGTTATCAGACCATTTAAGCTATCTGCCTATTTCTCTGGAAGTAAAAAGAATCCGAGGAATAATTTTTTGCTCTGCTTTCAACCGTTTTAAAAGGTGACAAAAATTCTGCAGGGATGAAGAAAATTTGGAAAAGGCCCAAACTGCCAAGCAGATAACGCGATGGAAAACGTTCCTCGTGCTGTCTTCGGTTTTCATCGATACATGTTTCCTCGTCTTTCTCTTCATAATTGTTGCTTCATTCACCGTACTAATGTGAGTCAGCTCTGAAATTTTAAGAAAACTTTGCTGAGATAATGGTCTACTGCTCACTTTTGAAGTCGGCCTTTTAAAAAAATCGCGTGCCTTTAAAAGTTTGTTGGTATACGTTAAAAAACAATGTAATGTGAATGAAGTACGAATAATTCCATATTTTAATATCATCTAAATTAAATTTTAAGAATGTTTCGCATGTTTTGTATTTAGTGATATTATAATCTTTTATTCTAAATATATATACCATATTTATAACATACTAATTTATGCTTTATTTATAACATAATAATAGCAATAAAATACATGAAAAAGTTTTGTTTCTGTTGAGAGTCGTACTATCTACTCGATTCGGGATTAAAATATTTTTTCTTGCAAAATATGTTGTGCTGCTAAAAATATTAGAAATGCATATTTCACAATTAATTCTTATTTTTTGGCAAAAATGCTTTTTTAATGAGCATATACTTATGGTCCTGATCTATAAGAAAAATGAAAACTGGGGTAAGCGTAATTTACCCTGCGTTATTGTTGGGAAAATTAAACAGACACACACTTAAAAAAAGAAAAACTTGCCAGAAAAATCGAAACCAATATTGATGAATATCTGAAAAATTTTCTCACTTAGTAAATGCAAAATTTCATTGCAAGCTTTTGTTTCTAAATTGGTTAACACAAAAAAAATTATCAAAGTTTGTTGCAAAGTTTTACAAATAACAGATTTAGCCCCCCAAGGTGCACTTTTTTATAATTATAATTAAGTTACTCAATTAAATATAAGAATTTAAGTAAACAATGAAATATCGAGAAATGGACAATAATAAACTTTTCCGATATTAAAATTAAAGGAAACGATATATTATTAAATTTAATATATTTAAGTTAAATGTAATTAAAATTAAGGCAAACGATAAATTATTAAATTGATATATTTAAGCGAAATGTAATTAAAATTGAAGCAAAAGATAAAAAAATTGAAAAGTGATCTGGTACGCCAAAATTGATCCACCTAAAACAATAGCCCTTTAGGTGGCTAAAAATTTAGGTGGTATTTTTATTAAAAATATTTCATAAAAATACGAAATAATATGTTACTTTATGTAAAACAATATAAAAATCAATCTTAAGCCGCCAGGTTGAATCTCATTACATTCAAGTAAAAAGAATAGAATAACTTTTAATTAGAAAAATTAAGAACATAGACTTTCATACTTATGAAAATACTTACATAATAATAATAATAAAAAAAAAACCTAAAAAATTCAATGCGGAACATAATTTCTTTTCCTAAATCATTCATAGAGAGAAAATAAAATAAAGAAACAATAATTCAAATAATACTAAAAAGTCGAGACTATAAGTTCTGAATTTTCCAAGAAAATTGTTAAAAAATTATTTACATATTTACCCTAGATAATAAAAACCTAACATAATGAAAGAATAATTGTATTATATAAGATAGACTTTCTAATATTAAGAATGTGCTTTGTCAAAATTATAACGAAGTTGTTGAAATTTTTTTCAAAGTTTAAAAAATCACATTTAGAAAAAAAGATTTATACCTTCTTTTTCACTTAAAGATTTTTGAGAGTTTGCTCACGAACATAAAAGAAACTCTTAATACAAAGAGGTAATACGCAATCGAGGTAAAACCACATTCTTCAAACTATTATTAACAAGGAATCACTCCTTTTTGAAATGAAAAACTTATATTCGTATAACTAATTAATAAATTTCCGAAATAAATAATTTTGATTAAATTTTTCTTACCATCGACTGTATTTCTCGAAAATGCTCTTTCTATTCTTTCATGATGTTTTCTTCATTGAAAAAAATTAGTTGGGAAATTGTTGGAGGAAAAAAAGTATACTGAGATTAATTAATCATAGTTTATACGGCACCAATGTGTTAATTGCTATTTTAATGCCCTCCATTTTACATGAAACGTTATTTCAAAAACAGTATCTTTGTTCCATATATTTTTAAAATATTTTATTTAACTTGCTATGTTCATATTACGTTTGTTGTAAGAAAATGTCTTTCGAGTAAATAGCTACGAGTATAAGGTACTTAAAATATTGGTAATTACCTAGGTATATTAGTTAAATACCCCCAAAATCTTTATAAGTTATATATTATTTTACAATTTAAACTATTTTAATATATTTTATTCGATCTTTAAATAAAAGTGCGATTTAAAAATGTTTATTTACATAGATTTATTGTAACTTATTTCACAAAATATTGTATTTATGCGCTTCTTTGGACAATAATTAACAGTTTGTGATGAAAAAATTCCTTCTCCCAGATTCACCCATCACAAAATAAATTTTAGATCAACATTCATAGCCAGTGAATTAATTAGTCGTCGTATTTAATGAATTAATCGTAATATTTTTTAATCGTCGATGGGGATATTTAAACCCATAATTCCAGAATAACTTAACTTAGCGGTACACTTTTGGATGTCCTAAGATTTGTATCAAAGAGACTTAAAATTATCAGTAAATTGGAGAAACAAGTAACACAATCAAATTATCAAAGCAATGAAGCTTTATTTATCGCTTTGCATAGAATTCAGCGCGTTTTGAATAGCCATTTTACAAGGGAACAGTAATTTTAATCAGAATAAAAAACTACAAATTTTAATTTTAAATGTTTTTGAAATTAAAAAATCGTTAATGTAATTTTGAGATATTATAGTTATAATAAATAAGAACTAAGTTTAAAAGGCATCAAAGTTATCATTAATTTATGTGGAAATCTCTTGTTTAATATTATTGAAAATAAAAACTGTCATTTAAAAAATTTAATCAAATTTTACATTTTAAATACAAAAAAGTGAAATTCGTTAAATACTGTTGTGATACATACCGTCAAATTATGAAATCCTAGAGATTTAGAATTGTCAATTGTATGAAATTATATATATTTAAGTAAGAAAATCATCACCAAAACAAAATTGACTTTGATCATAGGTTAATTTTGAACTGATGGCCATTTGTAACGAAATTAAAATTTGGTTTTGATGTCGCAACGAGTTTTCGTCATCACCTTCTATGAGACCTAAAATAATCATTATGCACAAGAAATCAAAAGGTTCCATCGGGTGAATCTTTTCCATAGACGAAGAAGTCGGTCTCATCGAATGGAAACATTCTAGGGATAATTTTTAGGTAGGCGAAAGGGGTCATACTTCAGTACTTCTTAGAAAAAGGGAAAATGATTTATGTATTATTGCAGCAAGCCCAATACATGCATTCCCAATGAAGGTGCTTTTTGATCCACATTTTTAGTGCTTATCTTCAAGGGCAATAGTATTTTTTTCTCTATACTTTTTATTTATTTTGCTGGATTCTATACTTAAAATAAGAATAAATTTGTATCAATCATGAAATTTAAGTGAGCTTGTAGCTGTATGACTCATACTTTCTTTCAACTGTGTTTTTGGACATTTCCTGGACGTCGTTTGATTCAAACAACTTCCAGGAAACTACTTTGAAAAGCAAACTACTTTCAAATATGAAAAGCAAAATTCACATATAAATTCAAGTCTAGTGAGAAGATGAGATGATAAGAGTCGGAAAGATAGGAGAGAAGAATGATTTTTTGGTCACGATAATGTGCGCAATATTAATGTGATGTGCGCAGAAGTATTCTGGCATATTTAGCAAATTTGGTGAGATTACAACTCAACGCTGTCGGAGTAAATATAGGAGGTATTCTCATCTCATTCCGGTAAGAGCATTCTTTTATAATTATAGAAGTTGTTACTGTTCGCGGAAAGGATATTAACTGTGGAAAGCACTCTCCTTATTTGAGGAGTAAATAAAGATATTTTGGATATAACTGACTATTTCAACTAATATGTCTGTGCGTGAATTTAAGTTGAAATTTAGATCCTGTGATTAACTTTAAGATAATAGACGAGACGAGTAACAAGAATGCTGTCACAAGCTTAACCGTAATTGAATCAATCATGAGATTTAACTGAGCTTAACCGTAATATATATATAACTATTGTGCTAATGTCATTTAAACATAAAACATTTAACTTAACGGTTCATCATAAACAATCACTTTTATTTTAAAATGATTTTTTTTTATCTAGGAAACAAATCTTATTTCTATCTTTTAGATGAGTTTGTCTTAAGACTTGCCTCCGGATTCAGTTAAAAAGAATAATTTATATTTAGTTCCCTATGAAATAAAAATAAATTTAGTATCTTTTAAAAAAGAATTTCGAAAGCAGGCTAAAATGTGCACGAAAAATTGAAATGTTATTTATCATTCTATTTATGACTCGACTGAATATTTTGAATGAATGCCAATTAATCTAAAATAATCTAATGAAAATAATTTAATACAAGTCCATTAGGACGAGAAAAAAATGCTCATAGAAACCAGGCTGATATTTCTTAACAATTTTTTCAAAGAAGCACTTTGTCATAATATAAAAGTAAGCAAAGAAAATCTGAATTAAAGTGAACGTCTTTTTTTTTTAAAAAAAAATGTTGTTAAATAGAAGTATATAAAGAAATTATTCCATTGTCTTACAGACCAGTAAGGAAAAAATATTCGCCTGCTTCATAATTAAATTTATTTATAAAAATATCTCTAGCTAAAGGGAAAAAATAAAATAAAATGACTTAAGATTTTTTTTTATGCTCTTTTTGATTTAAGATGGTTATTTTTTTCCGATGAAGATTTACTCCAAGTTTACAAGCTTTTTCGTCGAGATATAAATTTTAAAGTAATTATTATTTAATTCACTTATTTTTCTTAAAAATATATTAGATGTATTTTGTCTCTTAAATGTTTTGCAACATTGGATGTATTTTTAATTAAAAATATATACCATGCAAATATGAGGGTGGTGTTAAAAATATCCTTAATAGGAATGGAGAGTAGGGAATGAGAAATTGAATGGGGGGGGTAACTCTTTCACTGTCCTCTATCCATTCCATTGATCCTTTTACCTTTCTGTAAGATGTGAGTACGATACTCTTCTCATCCCGAAAAATCATCACCTTATTTCTTCCTATCGTTGAGACCATCTTCGACTTATTTGGAGTAGTCTCACTAGAAACAACCTATTGCTTTGATTTTTTTTTATTTAAATTTGTTGTAGAATGATGAATCATGATTTCCTCGACAGGCACAACTCTACAAAATTACAACTATAACACGACACGGCAATAATTAAATTTTGGTTTGACAGTCAGTTAATGGCTGTCAAATCCAAATAAATCCATGAATTTGTGTCGAATATGTGTTGGCGCTTTTTTACAGATGGAAATACACAATGATAAAGTCTACATGCTTTGGCAATGGCATCTGCCATCAGAAGCTTGTATTATTCTTCAGCCATCCTCATATATATACCATTGATTGCGTTTGTGAAAAGGATTCTGAATAATCTATAGATTAAAAAGTAAAAACTATTACACTAAGATTTACAAATTTGAGAAATTTACAAGCTAATATTTTTTCAAAAACATTGAAATTAAAGAAGAACAGTTTCTGTTGAATTAAAGAGGGCATAAAAATACCAAATTCACGGATTAAAAGAAACACACCTGTATTATCAGCATATACTTTTAAAACGAACTCTCTGTCATCAGGTTTTTGTGTGTAAGGATACTCAAGTACTATTCAATGGCTCTTCGCTTTGATTGTTTTCGTTTGTTCAAACTGGTTTTTTTAAAATTAAAAATGAAACAAAACAGTATAGCTAAAATTTTGTTTGATAGACCCAAAATTTTAAAACTGCATTTTTACGGTAAAATATAAAATAAATTACACATTGAGGGGTGATCCAAAAGTTTGATAACTAAAAGTATTTGGAGTGTTTTTCAGGCAAAATCCTTTCTCAGCGAAATTCTTTTTCTCCTTGTCTGTTAACAACTGAATTAAAACGAAAATAATAAGTCACATTTTTTATTTTACTTTTGAAAATGAGTATAAGATTTATAAAAAATACTCTAAATCTTAAACTTCAGTGAACAATTTCAAAAATATGATAAAAACGTTGAAAAATTTTAACAACTTGAAAAGTTAGCAATATTTTACAAAAATAATTCGGCTCAGAAATGAAACATACCAAGGATCAATCGAACTGAATTTCATGAAGGTCTAATAAAAAAAATAGAAATCTTAATATTCTGAATAATCTAGTACATAATTCTATTGTTAATTCGAATGCTATTTATTGCTTGAGCTTTTGCACTTTTCAATAAGTTCAGTGATAAATACGTCATAGTACAAATGAATGTAAAAATATCTATATCATATGTAATATATGCATTGAGAAGTAAGAAGTAAGATTATAATTTCTGATTAAAAGGCAGCATAAAAATAGATTTTATTTCAGATGGAATTCTGTGTCAAATCATTTCAAGTTACTTGATAGTTAATTTGTAACAAATTTTGGCAGAACAAAATGTAGCTAGTCTACGAACCTGTTCGCAAGAATCATTCATCAAATCTGGGAGAAAATAGGTTCTGGAGTCTGATGACCGTATCAGTTTTTCGTAAGTTAACAGCAAACGACAACCAATTTAGTTCCATTTTGCGAAATTCTGTCGTAACTGGACCGTGAATGATTGATAATATTCGTCAGCCTTACGAATAACACAGATAGATAATGTCTGTATGGCCATTATTACTAAATATTTTTGGCATAAGGTATTCTTGAAACACCAGAGTATCTCACGGTTCTCACATGTAGAGTAAGATAGTGGTTCAAAAAGTACCAGTGTTTGACAACAAATGGCTTTGATATGGAGAGTTGCTGTAACTGTAGTATTCTTCCTTGTGTTAAATGGCGCCAAAACAAATTTAGTAATTATCTATAGGTTAATTTAGATTTAGCAGTCATTTGTTACCAAATCAAAATTTAATTACTATCGTTTCAAGTTACCATCTTCATTTTTCGCCGAGTTGTCGCCATCGATGAAACCAGGATTCATCGTTGTACGCCGGAAACCAAATAAAAATTCAAATAACTTGCTTCCGGTTAATCTGCTTCATAGAAACTCAAGATGGTCTCATCGCCATAAAAATTATAGTGACACATTTTCGGGACGTGAAGCGTGTCATATCCATGGACTTTTTAGAAAACAGGATCAATGGACAATATTACGATGAGTTAACCTATTCTCATTTCTATTACCCTCTTTACCCATTCCCAACGCTCGAACATTTTGAGCCATCTGTATATGTATCTTTAACAACTATAGTAAATCGTTATTATGGGTTGCATCAGTTTGAGCTGAGCTTTCGTCCAGATATTAAGTTTTGCGTGTCATCTATTGTCTACAGCTGTAATGGAGTGATACATGGAACAAAGATGTGTGATAAAGTTTTGTTTCAAAAGTAGCAAATATGCTGGTGAAAGTTATACAAAACATTTACAATGATTATTATTTGTCTCAATCGAACGTGTTTTTATGGTTTAGGAAAGTTCGAAATGGTGAAAGAGATGTTACGTATGCTGATTGAGTTTTGGTGGTACTCGTCGAAAGTGAAGAAATTTCGCCTCAAAATTGTCGAATGCAGACAAACTTATTAGCTTTTTTTAATGCAGAGGAATAATTCGCTTGTTCCCAAGAGACAAACGGGAGAAGATTCTTTCTACAATGATGTAGTGGATTGTTTGTTGAAACGCATCGCACATACGCTTCCTGTACTTGATCGTAAGCAAACATTAATTCGGGATACAAGACAACGTGTCATACCACAATGCAGGTGTTATTAGCAAGTTTCTCAACAATTAATACAACTGTACTACTTCATCCTCCATCCTTCCAGACATTGAACTGGCGGATTGCATTTTGTTTCCAAAGCTGAAATTGAAGCTCAAAGGACAACGATCTGACGATGACTCAACTTAACGTTACGAAGAATCTATAAGCTAATATACAGCTTTATAAGTGTCATAAATAAAATAATTGATAGTAAAAATTTATTTGTTGTTCTTTTTGTTTAATTTATGAGCTTTTATCATGAGCATATTTATTTTCATTATGCTTGTATATATATACATATATACAGGGCTGTACCAGAACTAATAATCAAATTTGGGTAGTGAGAGAGGAAATAGCAAAAGAAGACGATTTAACAGAGCAAATGTTATAAAATAAGGAAAAATGTACTGTTATGTGATGGAAAGCAAATTAAGAAAGTAATGTCAAAAACATTTATTTCTACATCGATCAATACTATGAGACAAAAGGTGCTCGAAACTCCAACGTTTTGCTGCAATACATGATCGACAACGTCGGTGCATAGGCAGCCGGATATTGTGGAAAATTGCTGGCTTTTCTCTAATATATCCAGTGGCAAATGATATACGTGATACAAGCTTCATATCAGAAGTAATCGGCATTACGTGCATTATATATTTCACTGCACCATGAACATAGAAATTTATTAGAAATAAATCCGGTGACCCGGATGACCAAGATATTGGTCCTCCTTTACCTACCTGAGTACCAAATTTTCTTGTTACACAAGCACTCACTTCATTTGCATAATAACATGGTACGTCATCGAGCTGGAACCACATTTGTAGCCGATTATAAACAGGAACTTCCTTCAAAAACTCGGTAATACAGTCTCAAGTTTACTGTGATCGTCACTATATACAGTGCCCTCTATAAATGATGCATTCTTTTGCACCAATACTTTTCTATATGAAATTTTATCTGTTCGTTATTCTCTATCTTTCCATAAAATTTTGACGAATAGTTCGGATAAATTAACCACGTTTGGCAGTAGATAAATATCAGAAAATCAATTCAGGAAATAGAGGGTAAACATAGTAAGCATTTTCAATTTCACTGCAAAAAACCAAATTACACTTAACTAATCATCAAAAATATTGTAAAATTAGTTAAAAAAAAACCCAAAAAAGTAATATTAATTAAATCAAAGATTAACAAAAAAAAGTAAGCATTCTGTAACAAAATATTTACCAAAGACACATCATCAAAATAAAGAGTTGAAATTTTTTAAAGACGACAGAAACAATTCAACTGCAGAAAGAAATTAATTATCAAATCTTATAAGAAAAACTTCAACAAATTAAAAAAAAAATGAAACAAACATTCCTATTAAAAATTTATATATGTATACTAATCAACGTGACTGGTAAATTTATTTATGAAAGAAAAAGTATTCCTTGCAGCTGCACTTCTTGATTTTGTTATCAATTTAATGTTTTCTCTTTTTTTTAATAAAAAGTTTAACTTATTTATTTTTCTATGTAAGGAACTATAATACAAAGTAAAATAAGAAAAATATAAGTCCTGAATACTTTGCTCAGATATCCTCAGTTTTTATACATAATTTAATTTTAAATACAAAAGATTGTATATTCGAATGGATTGTTGAATATTGTTTAAAATTTAATATCAGTTGAGGGCATTGACATATTTTTGATACATAAAAAATAATAAAAGAATAATATTACAAGTTTAGATATGTGTGTGAATAAAAATCCTAATACACTTAGAATTATCCGAAACATAGATCAAATTAAATTAAAATTTTATCAATAAATGTTTGTCTGGTTCAGTGTTAAGCTAAAAAAAAGAATACATGAATATGTGAAAAGATTAATATGCTGATGCTAATTCACTTTTATTTTATTGCTCAATATTATATTATTTTAATGTATTTATATTCAGAGAGTAAATTTCTGGCTTCATAATTCTTAATTGTTTCAAAATTTTTAGACGTATAAAAAAACGTGTTTCATTTTGTAATTGAAAAGCAAACATGCAAATAATTCCAAAACGAAACTCAAATTCATAACGAAAGATTTCAATATGTCTATTGGAAAGTTAATTTTTTTTATAATCTACAAAAAACAATCTACCCAATTATATATTCCTAAAAAGTGTAATATTAGTATAAAATTTATAAATTGTGGAAAATTAAGTTCTTCAGGAAATCAAAATAATTCATTGTCGTTTTTTAATGTTATTATTTGTAGCCGAAAAATTAAATAGGGATTTTGTAAGAGTAAAAAAAAAAATGCTTTGAACTTCTCTATAAATTGATAGCTATAATTAATATAGCGTAAATTCTAATTCAAATTGTCTTTATATGAATAAAATTCAATGCAAATTTCAAGTACTTTATTTATTTATTTATATTTCCACAATATACTTGAATAGATTTCTTGTATTAAAACCGTTGAAGGGTAAAAAAAAAAAATAGAATTAACCTCTCTCTACTTCATGGTTTCGAACCGAATATTGTAACAAGGATGACATCGAAACAAATGCCCCATTTGATATAATTACTCACTATCCTACATGAAGAGTCTTAGTCGCAGGCAAATTAAAAGAACAACAAATCCATAATGTGGTGGTTGTTGGACTTGATTATTGAGTCAACCGTAAGTAGGGGGGAATATCGTTAAGGGCTTAATTAATATTAAATATATCTAAATAAAATTTATTTTACAAATTAATTAATTGATTTTTATGTACAAACTGTTGAAAATCACTGCTATTAATGTTGGCTTGTTTGGTTTCATGAAATCTCTGACTGAAGTAACCCGTTGTATTGTAATGTGTGAATTACTATCACG
Organism: Nephila pilipes; assembly: GCA_019974015.1. Taxonomy (NCBI): domain Eukaryota; kingdom Metazoa; phylum Arthropoda; class Arachnida; order Araneae; family Nephilidae; genus Nephila; species Nephila pilipes. The sequence goes on from BMAW01118709.1 coordinate 78,949, forward strand.
TGGTATCGTAAAGTTTTAATTAATATTAAAATAATCGAACAAGAAGCTTAATTTTTATTTAGACTTCTCTACATAATCACCATCCAGTGTTATACATTTCTCTCAGAGTTTCTTGACCTTTCGAAGGCCGTCATTATAGAACTCTTTACAGATTGCACTCTATCTTCTCCATATTTGGCTTTCTGAACCAAATAAATACATGCTTAGCTGTAATTTACAACATTACGTTCGTAAGTATCCATTAACATTCAGAATAAATTTTGTTTTATCCAGATATCTCTGTCATTTCATAGTTATAGTTAAGCATTAACTATACCACTACGTATGTATTATTATCTTGATAAGGAGTCCTGTATATTACAATCAAGATAGCTAGTTTGCCGTAGCAGTATGATTGTTGTAAATTTTTAAACTTCTAGATTTCATTATGAAGTTATTTATAATATCCAGCTGTTCGAATTTTAGTATTTATGAAAATATGTTATCACAGAACGATAAAATATAAATAGTTTTGGAAGTTTGCTATAAAACTGATACATGTTATCTGTATAATTGCATATAAGAAAAAAAAATGTAATTTTTTTGAATAATTTAATAAAAGACCAGATAAATGCATAAATCACTAACTGTTCAAATAAATGTTTAAATTTTGTACTCTTATTATTTTCCTGCATCAAAAATGAAATCTTTATCCAGATGGAAACTAGAAATCATTGACCTATTTTTATCCCTCCCTCTGTTTCATACACTAGGAAAAGCTACTTAATAATTGATTTTTTATGAAAAAAATATCCTGATTTTTATAGCATAAATGAGAAATGTCCTAAATTAAAATTACTTTCAATTTTTTTATTTAGTATTTATTATTTGTTTATATTTACAAGCTTTTTTAAACAACGTTATACCTAAATTACTTTAATTAAATATTTGAAAGAATTGAGGAGAATCTGTAGTTTTTATTATTTCCGATTTTCTAGCAGAGAACAAATCCTTCTTTGAAGTCTTAAAATTAAAGAAATAAAGTGTTTTTAAGACTTCCCATGTTTATGAAGAGCAAGAACTAATAGCTTAATTAAATGTATTGATACACGATAATCGAATGCATTTAAAATAACATCTGAAATATCAATAAGTTTTAGAAATGATAAATTAAATGCGTGTTTATAAATGTGAAAACAACAACAACAAAACAACACATAAGTTATATTATTTAGAATACATTAAATCTAATATGCAGAAAAAAAAAAGAATTTCAATTCATTTTCTGACTCTCCCAGAAATTTACTTCCCATTATACTCGCAGAATTTCATACATATTTTGAAATAAGCTACTAAAAATTTTTAAATGTTATTTTTACAAAATCATGTGTATCAAAATAAATATATTGGAAATAAGTTTCATTATTCAATCTGATATTTCTTCCATAAAAAATCTTACATGTTATATTACATGTTTCGTAAGACCATATTATTAAAAATTAAAATATCGCAACTGTTTTCTGATATAATTAAGAAGAATAAAACTTTAAAACGACAAATAAATATACAGATAAAATATTTCTGACTTTTAAATGTTATAAGATTTATTATGAAAGTACTTTTTTTTTTATTTTAAAACGTAAGTCAGATATATAGTCAAGGTTTATGTACAAAAAGTATTGTTTAAAAAATAATATTTAAAATATAACTTAATGGTTTATCCATGAAAGGCAGTATTATAAACTATAACTAAGTTTTATAAACTAAATAAAAAAAAAGTTTAAATTACAATTTAATTGCTTATAAGAAACCAAATGTTATTAAAATCATAATAATTTTTATTTCTTTATTAAATTTGATTTGTTATTTAAAGGCCAGTTCTCTTGTTTTTTTTTTCAATTATCGTGAACTGTTTCTTGGTAAATATGTATCAAAATAATAATACATTCAAAACTACTAAGTAAAAAGTTTAATGTACTCTTGCCTTTTTTAGTGAAGATATCAGTTAATCATTAAAATTTTTATAAGAATAATATATAAATTTATCAAATACCTCATTTTTATCCATAAAAATATAAGAAAATTATTAAAAAAACTTTGTGCTTGCTCTCACCTCAGAATATCTCTCTCTCTATTCGGTAAAAAAGAAATAATTTTACATTTATATATTCTGTTTTCACTGCAAATCATATTAAACAGCTTATATATATATATATATATGGAATTTTTAGTAATTTTTTGAGAGTAAGGGAATCTTGTAAAAATTAATCCAAAATGAAAATATGTTTATTTGCGCACACAATCATGTATTAGTAAGTATTTTTTTCATTAGATATATTCAGTTGACGATCAATAGGACTGGCACAGTTTTAAGTAAAGTTTTTTAATCTTCTTGGTAAATTTTTGATCATGAATAATTATGAGCACTCTACAGGAGCCATTACTTGACAAAGCTTTAGTTTCAGTAAAGAAATATAAATAGTTTTATTTATGATACTAACAATATGTGTTAACACACACAAAACAAATAAAAGTGCCTTGTATAATGATAAATTAATTTTACTTAAAAAAATCTCACTCTACAGCTGCACTATAGCCTCTAGACAAGACTTATATAACTGTAAAATGACTAAAGAGATATTTGAACAGATCATTCTACCAATTTCCTACAACAAACTTTACTAGAATCGAGGTTTATGTTCGTGACTGTCTACACACAAGTCGTGGGCTATGTTATCAATTAACAGTGAAGTCAAGTTAATGGCATAAAAATTGATCCTTTTTTTTATTAACTCTTTATTAAGTCAGTTGACAATATTTTTTCTTTAGAAAAATTAATAAATTATTTGGTGACATTTTTTTTTTCAAACAAGAATGAGAAAATAGATTGTAAAGATTCTTATTCATTCTTCAGAAAAATTAATTATTTTTGAAAAAGTGTTATTCCAATTTTTTTTAAAAAAAATTTCACCTTCTTATAGAATTTTATTTGAATGTGATCGACTTTTCAGACGTGAATATATAACTAATATTTATGACTAATGAATGGGTCATCATTTCTTATCCATTCTGACGAATGTAACCCCCCCTTCGCACCTCAAAAATTCTTCGTCCTAACTGTTCCAGTCAAGGAGATCATCATCTCTTCCTTTGCAATGGATTCATTGGAAGCAACCCAATGTTTTGATTTTTTCTTGCTTTCCGCTGCATAATGAAGAATCCAAGTCTCACCTACGATGACAACTCGACGCTACAGCAATCGAATTTTGATCTAACCAAATCTAAACTAACTTATGAATAAATATCAAATTTGTTTCAACTCTGTTTTACAGAGTGCAGCACCCGATTTACCTTAACGATGCCCTCTGTCTTCAAATACAAGTACTTTTTGAGCCACCCACGAATAAAATTTCTTTATAAATTATAGAAATTAATTTTTGGTTTGAAAAATATTCATCATGTTTGAATTTCACAATGCATGCATTTAATGCAGAAATTTTAAAATTTAATATATTTCACATATTTTTTTAAGAAAATACAGGGTGTGACCAATGCAATATTTTACTTCTTATAATGTTATATTGGTCACATATGACCACGGTAACCTAGTAGGGAGAGGGGAATTTTCGTACAAGTGGACGTAATTGTTGGAATTAAGTGCTTACTTAACATAAATATACATTTGAATTGAGACTCTTTAAATACTTGTAGGATGATTAATATATTATATTCCAATTAACAAAACACTTGCTATTAGTCTGTGTTCATTACTAAACCTGTGGGCTTGTTAGAATAATAGTCATGGTCGAGGATTGGCGGCCTGCGATTTTCCTCGAGTTCTTTTGTTCGAGCACTGATGCTACCAAAACCTAGCCTGATGCACGTTAAATCGGCAGGGATCCCGAATCCTCCCGTGGTGTGGTGTGGAAGTTTGGAGAGGGATGGACCATCTCAGGAGTCGTCCTCTTCACTTAACTGTAGTTCAAAATTAAGAGGTCCATTGCCAATAGCCTTCGTGTTGCATCTCAGTGTGACGTTAATAAACAATCACAATCGCTCTGTTGGTCATACATTATAAGTCTACAAAATTTCCTTGCTAATTACATGAATTTTAGTTTTTGATAATATTAAAATATTTTTAAATTAAAATTACGTTAACCCTGGAGTTCTTATAAAAAATTAAAAGAAAAATGCAACTCTGAATGCCAAGCTGGTCACAATGGAACGATATTTTCTGTATTCGCACGAAAGTGATTAATGAATATGACGCCGTCTAAACATCTAATAAGACATAATAGAATCTCTAAAGATTGCGGTAATGATTAAATTTGTGGCATCATTTTATACATCTCAGTATTTCTCTGGAAGAACTCTAATTTAAACGAGTGTATAAAATAATATGAAGCAACATGTGCATTTTTATATAAAAGGCTAATATCTTTTGTTAAGATACTATGTAAAGATTATGACATTACCTATATAAAAGATTATGATATGTGCCAGTATTATTAAACTGCTGGTAGAAAAGAGCTAGGGATCTATAATTAAATATTCATAGCCCTGTTATGACTCTATTTAAAGGTGAAGCTATGTTTAAAGGTTATGACTCCGTCTGAAGGTGAAGGTCATATTACGCGGTTGGAACAAATATAACTTTCACGGACACACAAAAAAAGTATAAAATAAGTGAAAAAACATTCTATCTACTTCTTTTCAAGTATGCTAACTTTATTTTGAAATGTATTTATTCCTGATAAATTTTGGAAATTAATAGAAATTAAAAACAACACATTCATATATATTTAGTATATTAACATTCATATATTTTTGAAACTACAATAAATTCCTTTCCTTTTTTTTCATTTAAAGTTGCACTCGACTACACTAAAGCAATTGGTAACTGAGTATATAATCTAATACTTGAGTCAGTCAGATAACGAAGAAAATATCTGAGCAAATGAACCCATGAAGTCAATCAAACATCCGCATCATACTATGTTATGACTATTAAGCATAGTTTTTTTTCAAGCAGATGATTCCATTATTAAAAAAGAATAGTTTTGATGGAATCAGGATTCGAATCCAATACATAAGAACAACGTAGCTCCACCTGGTTGTAAGGGAGATAATATTTTCTTTACAACTTTTATAACATATTATTCTTTTTATATAACATTTTATTCATCATACATACACAGATATATATATATATATATATATATATATATATATAACATCATGCTTCAAAATTTTTATTTATGTAATCATATGTTGTTCTAATCACAAAGGTTTGATTATAAGACTACCCCTTCTGTGCACTATAAAATCTTCATAAATCAAGTATAAATAAAATCAGAGCTTCATAAATCATTCAAACTTCATAAATCATTGAGAGTAAAAAATAATCTTCTTTGATTTTTGGCTATTTTTTCGGTGAAGAATTGAAATATTTCATGTTTTATAAGTGAAATTGTCTTTTTATTTTTTTAAAGAAAATTATTACCTGAAAACGAATTATGTTTCTTTTTTTTTTAGTTTTGTCCTGGGTCTTTTGAAAAGTAATTTAAATTAATTAATCATATATAATTATTTAGATATTTACTCAGTTTTAATTTAATAAAGAAAGCAATATTCTAAGAAAATATAATTAAATCTTCGTTAAAAAGATAAATAAAGAATGAAAAAAAAAACATGAGTAAAGAACCTACATAAATAAACAAAATGATTACTATTTTATTTTACTTAAAACTGATGCCAAACAGGGCCAAATTTATTACCCAAAAAGTCTGAAAATAATCAGAGTGAATCAATTTAAATTATCAGATGAATAAACCTCCAGTAGTTTTATAACTATGTATTTTTTATAATCTTATAATAGCATTTTATTGCATTTTATACTGTTTAAAACGGATAGAAGAAAATCGAAATTTATTTCTTATTATACTTGACATGAAAATTGTCTTAGTAAATCCATTTCAGTTATCAGAGGATTGATTGTTTATTAACATCACAATTAAGAGTAACACAGGAGGTATGGGGGATGAACTCGTAATTTTTAAGGTTCAGGGACGACGATGACTCATGAGCTTCATACTCCCATACTATGCTTTGGAGCTTCTCCAGATTTAACGTACATCTGCCAATTATCAGAGAGATAAAACTCCTGTAGTTAAATAATTTTCATTTTTCATAATATTTAAGGAATTTATAAAGATTTTTAAAAATGAAATGAAGATTTTTTTTTGATTACTTAAAATCAAACAAGTGTGTGAGTGATATAAAATTCAGTAAGTGATTAAATTTTTTTTCTGGGTTTTTTAACAGCAATAAATTTTAAACATTTATGAAATAAGTTTTCGTCTGAGGAAAAAAAATGTTCATTTTAATGAGGCAGCAAAATTAAGCAGTACTCTACGGCACGAATCTCATGATATCATATTGAAACATTATAATTGTCAAAAGTATCAATCATTCTATCCAAAAATCGAAATTTAAACCAAAAGTATCTCTCATTACATTTTCCTCCTTGCTATTCTTATTTTTTTTTTGCTAAAAAAATATTTTTTTCCTGAAATAGCATAATTCTCTGTGTGAATTTCATACATTTTGGAACTGTTTTAATGAAAAAAAAATACCTGGTATTTCTAAGAAAAGTTTTGGTTGTGGTATTCTAGTGACTATGGTCATTAACTCGTGGCTGACGTTGTTTTTGTCGCGTCATAGGCTCGAGTCCTGATGCCACTGAAGACCTGTCACGTAGCGGGGATAATTCACATTAAATCTGTCGAGGCTTCAAGTCCTCTCGTTGGCATAGTTTGGAAGCTTAGAGAAGGAAGTGCCATGTTATGTGTCGTTCTCGTCATTTGATCGATGCTCAAACTTACATGGTCCATCGCTAATAGACCTCATGCTGCTTCAACGAGGAAATGCGATTCCAATAAACAATCATCCAATCTTAAGACAAATGAACGCACACAACATCCCCAATTAACTATATGTATACTATTTTCTTCAATATACATTATGAAATTATTTAAATAACACTTTTACCTAGTTTTTTAGCAATATTTGAGCATTTAAATGATAGAGTTGTGTGTACTTAAGAAGTATTGTAAAAAAAAAAAATACTTTTCTTTGCATATGACTAATTTAAAAAATTTTTTCTCCATAAATTTAGAATAACCCTTTGCATCTAATTTTGCTACAAACATTTTTTCTATCATACCGAATCATTTTTAATTTACAGTCGTTTTTTTAATAAGAAGTATAATATTAATTAGTAATTTTTTTTCATTTTTTTGTTTCATTATTCTGTAAGAAAAACGATATAATGAGAACAAAAAATATGCTTTTTAATAGAATAGGATGACACTTCATTATTCCCCTCCCCCCTAGTTATAACAACAGATGAAAAATATATAACTATATCAAAAGTTCACACTTTATTTCATTTTTATGAATTTAAATGAGTTATTCTGCATTATTTTCAAATGTTTTTCCAGGTGAATGTATTTTCGATATGTTTTGATTTCAAATAAATCTTGTAAAATACTTTGAATCGATTACAAAAATGTATATAAAGGCAGGGCTATCATACATTTACCTACACCCAGCTTTTTGTGGACGGCTGAATTATTTCAGATATCATTTACAAATGATTCATCGTTACTTAAAGGGGCATTTAAAGTCAAAACATAAGGGCTATTTTCATCGGATTTTATACCTATTAACTAGGGTCGAGTGAAGAGGACGACACCTAAGAAGGCACTCAACTCTCCTGAACTTCCTTTCAATTCCAAAGAGAGAACTTGAAGTGATGGTTGATTAAAAGTGCATCAACCCCTCTACAATATGATTATTTAGTGATATCAGGACTAGAACCATAAAATTTTCAAAACCCCTTTTATGTAATGTTTTTAGGAACAAGTTTTTAGATTTCTTTTGTCTTCGCTCATCTTGTCAAAAATAAAAAAAATCTGTAATCAGAGGGCACATTTTATTTTCAATGTTACTATAAATTTTTTTAAAATTGAAAGCGATGATAAGTTTTAAAATTTAAGGCTCTAGTCTACCGGCCGTTTTGATTTTGTGAACGTAATGTAAATCCCATGGAATTTCTAATTCCATCCTTAAGGCCTTATTGTTTTATCTGTTTGAATGTAAAAAGAGTATACAAATTAGCAAAAAATAATTAATTTTTTTGCGGCATTAATTTTTCCAACCAATTTTTAAAAAAATATTTTTATCTCTATTTTAATGAGTTGTTTGTGTGTTCTTTAGTCTTTAAAAATATTCTAAGATATTTTCAAAAATCGGAGGAAAAATGTAATTCCGCAAAAACCCGCAATTTCATTTCCTCTTTAGGTTTCACTCTTTTTGCATAATAGATAAAATAGCATAGATTTGAGGACAGTAGTAGAAATCTCATAGGATTAACATTATGTTGACGAAATCAAAATGATCGGTAGAAAAGAGCATTTATCATCAAATTTTGAACAAAATTAGCTAACATTTTGTATCTACAAAAGTTAAAAAAAAAAAAAACATTTTTTGAAAGTTATGGAAATATTTTCTCGAGTTATGGACTTAAATTAAGATTTCGAGATCTTAAGAATTTAAGCTCAGCTCAAATTATAAAAAATATTTATTGAATGATTTTATATGTTATTCGAAGCTTGAATAATATTTCTTAATTTTGTATAAACAAAAATAAGAAAACAGATTTCTATTGTCTTAGTTTTGAAATACCTTTTTCCATTTTTTACTGAATATTTGGAGAAAGAGTGTTCGAAGACTGAGAAAATGCAAAGAGGAAAGGGTTTAGTATACCATAAAACTACGATTTTGCAGCTTAATTTTTGTGTATTAATTTTTATTTAGATATTTTATTTGAATGTTTCCTTAAATTTTTATGTAAGGCATGGATTATATTTGACTTGGTTAGATTTAATAAATTTGAATTTTATGTTTCATTACCTTTATTCTTATTTTACACACATACATCTATCCCTTGATTTACAAGGAGATTGTTTTTTCGAAAAATAGTGCAAACTAAAATCGTGCAGAATAAGATGAGAATTTCATGGCAAACAGTTAAAGTTGTTAATTAAGTTTTAGTCAATCGATTAAAGGTCATATTTTTTTTTTTTTTTTTTGAAAATGGAAAACATAAATGCATGTTGAAAACATTATGTACGAATACAAAACATAAAATCAAATTAACTACGTGACCTTAAATATAAAAATTATGAAAATCATAAGCATATTAACAACATTCGTGCAAATAAAAACATTAAAAGAATTCAAACATAAATGACCAACGTAACAACTATAACTAAAAAACAGATATTAAAATCATTTTTTACTCTTCTTCAGAGCTTTGAAAAGCTAGAATTTTCCTTTAGCTGTCCCGGTGTAACATTACTATCCGAGTCACCAACAAAAAAATTAGTCAAAATATCTCATACATACTGCTTCACTAAATGAGATATTGGTTACGTTTTTCACTTCATTTATGGTGAAGGATTAACTTTTGGATGTTATGAAATCGGTTACAATGGATCTGTCATATCAATTATACAAAAATATTGAAGAATGAACATACAGGCACCCCCCCTACCGTGTATATATATATATATATATACATATATATATAATATATATATATATTATATATACACATATATATAATATATATGTGGGTTGGTGTTTATTCTTCGATGTTTGTTTATTAATAGATAATCATTCAATTCAAGGAAATTTGACCAAAAAACTAAAAATCGATCCTTTTGAGTAGCTTTTTCCGATTATATTTATAATTGCTGTATATTTATAATCACGCGTGCATGAAACACAAAACATATTTTTTGAACATTTTTTTCCCCATACTTGATCCAAAATTTTCTAATTATTCAATACATTTTGAAACAGATATTTTAACTTTAAATCTATAAATTCAATAAGGATGCAATTTTTTTTATCACAATTGAAATATTGTACATAAAAAATATCGCTCAAAATTATATAGTTATCCTGAATACCCTATATTTTGGTATACACATGTTTGCTTCTTATACACTAAAATTTATTTCATAAGTTTAGCTTTGGATTAAATACGTTATTATGTGTCTCTTGGATATCACAGAATTTTTTGACAATTACCTTTGATAATATTGATATTGATGATCCTACGAATTGTAATTTTTAATTAGTATATATATATATATATATAATTGAATCTGCATTATGTTAAGTTAACTAATAATACAATAATATATATACTAAAATAATGTAATTAAATAAAATTTGTAGTAAAATTTAATCCATTGCCCCAAAATTTTGAATCTTAAGTATTTATTTGATTTGATTCTCTAATTAGTGATTATTATTTTTCAAAAAAATCCTTTTTAAAAACATGAAACTTATTATCTCTTAAAATAAAAACATTTATTTTTACATTTATTTAAATAAGTTAAAATGCTTTATTTGATTGACTACAAAATATTTAGAATCAGTCGAATGTTTTACTAATGTAATAAGTGCAAACATTATATCCTGTTGATTATTTTTAATTCGTAAAATTTCAAATACCTTTCTGATAATAATTTTGTGTGTGAGTTGAAATTATACATATAATAAAGTCGTATTTGTGAGATAACATTGCAATTTATTCCTAGAGGGGTAATAACATCGTTGTACCTAATATTTTTTTCTGCATTCCTGGATGAAACCTTACTCTTTAACCAAAAGTTCGAAAAGATGTTCTTTGTGAAATCTAATTATAATATAGACGAGTGTTTATACAGCATATAGTTTTACATTTATCTCTATAGAGATAAAATTATAAGTGAAAGTGATAAATCTCCAATATCCTCATTACCTTTTACCATCATCCCGACCTTTTTACATACACTAAATTAAACTAAATTAAAAAAAAAACACGATTTATTTTAACTGATATAAGAATTATTTAATATCGGGAAAGGAATTTTTTTACTGCAAAAAAAGTTCTTTTACCAATTTTTCTTCTCTTTTTCACTATATCACTTTTCATTCCAGTAAATTTGAATAACATCTTATAGACTTATTTTGTTAAAAAATTCTAAGACATATTTTGAAACAACATCGATTATGATTGCAGCTTTGTATATGTTATTAATAATGCTATATGATCGAGTAACAGAATCCTTCTTATAGTTTATTAATAAGGGTCTGATAGTTTATTAATGTTACTCTTAGAAGCAATATAACGGCTATTAAAAGCTTAGAGGAATCTTGGAACTTAATACAACAACTTTCAAACTCATTGTTCTCTAAAACAAAGTGTAATCAGCGGATTTTTACGCTGTGAATAATTTTAAATTTATCTCCTCTGAGATAGGAATAGATTCATACATGTGCGATATGACAACACCTCTTACTTTCTACCTTATTCCAACCTCACACATATTTAATAAAAATAAGACCTTCACCTAATAAATTTTATCTAATGTCATTTATCCAATCAAAACTTGGAGCAAATTTCCAGATAGAAAATTCTGCCAATTTTCATGAAATGTGTGACGTTGTAACACGTATATCCGTTTATGATGCAATACTCTTAAAATTTAGGAACAGTTCAAAAAAGCGCAATTTTGTACTTTAACATGTTAAATTTAAAACCCATTTAGCATTTCAGAATAGGAGACAAAAGCAGATAATGCATTTTATTAAAAAAAAAAGATTGATTTAGACAAAAATCAGTAATATTATAAAATACACTACTTTCTAAAAGATAGCGGAGTCACAAAATAAAATTAAAGTTTGCGTGTTTTATTATTGGAAACAAATTCCAATTTCATGTCCCATTCTTTAATATTAAACGAAGACATTGTTTGATATCATTTACAGGTGATAAAAATTTAATGCATCCGTTAAAGTAAAAATAAGCTTCATTTTCTGTTTTTCAACTCCTTTGCATGTTGCTAATTTTCACTTCACTAAATTTGGATCTCCTTTTACAAATATGTCTTCTATTTAAAATACTAAGATATATCTTAAAATAGAAACACTAGCATATGAGTACTATCCATGACATTTTAATAGTATTAATGCGATCCTAGCATCACAACCTATACGAAGCCCAGATGAAATTCTTGCTACAATAGTTTGCAAACGCATTCTTCGCTAAAACGAATTGTAACCCAGGTGATGTTCGCACTGCGAATAATTTTAAACTTATCTCCACGGAGATGAGAATATTAGGAAGAGAGAGAGAGATGCACATCTCCAATATCAGTAGCTCCCTACCCCTTGAACGTCATCACTGACGTCACAGCCGATAACTCTTTCACCTTTGGCATTAATTGCTGATGCTAATGAAAGTCAGGGATCTCGGATACTATAAATAGAAAGCTTTGTCTTTTTATCTGGTCTGCCGTTAGGTTATTGTGCATCGTGTTTATGCACAGAATAAAAAAGTGTTCACCGGGAACTTTAATAACCACAAGCGTCATGTAATAAATTATTTTTAGGGAAAAATGCTGAGAAAAGGGGAGGTCAGAGCTTTTCTTTCAGTGTTTGGTACGTTTTGCAACATGTATTTATATCATAAATGATACAGAATATTCAAGAAACAAATCGTTAAAATAAAAGCTTAAATAGGAGCATCTATTTTTAGATTTAAGATTGGATAGAAAAGTTTTATCTTGTTTTGGAGTTTGTTAAGAAAGTTCTGTGTTAGAAAATCAAAGGTTATTCCGTGAAAGGTCATCCATCTATCCATAACGGAAAGTTTAAGAGTCAGGAATATTTTTGAGCCACAAAAGAAGCTATTGTCTTAAGTCAACCACTTTTCAAAATGTTGTAGCTGATTACTTCTACATTTTATTGTAAAGTTTTTGCATATATGTTTGATGCCTGATTTTACCAGTAATGAATTTAATTGTCAAAAATGTGTCATGTTAAATATCTCCTAAATTTTTTTATTGAATTGAATTAAAACATATAAAAATTGAGCTTATCGAATTGAAGAATTATCTTTAATCATATGTAATCAAGAATCAAGAAATGACTGAAGACAAATAAAATTATTAAGAATTTTAAAACAGTCGTGAAGGAACCATTTTTTTTGCTTCAAGACGTTGAAACTACTTTTTTTAGTTTGGCTACCTTCTTTGGGATCAAATGATTTGGGCTGCGAAATCAGTTTCTTTGCAACACATTACATAGAGCATTTTTTTAAAAGTGTTACCTCAGTATTACGAAATATGTTGACACGAAACGTTTCCAAACTGTTCTGCGGATTGTTATTATGTTAGTGACAACAAATGAGCTCAAATAATAATGTAAATTAGAATTAGCTTTCATTAAAAGTACTATTTAGAAGTATTTAGATTTAATTGAAAATTACTGTTTCAACTTTGAATATTTTAAAATTTAACATGCCTTAAAACGTTTTGTGCTATGCATTTAAAAATATTCTTTTATTTATTAATTGTACTAATTATAGATACAAAATTATTATTTATTTGGTTTCAAGTAAGTTTAATTGCAGTCTAAATGAAAGGCACGAGTTTGAATTGCTTAGACTATTCGATCATTTTGTTTTCAGTATAATTGAATATCCTATTTATGTATTATTAATTTTCATTACATGATATTATTTAGATTTTTGTCAGTTGTATCTTATGTCAAAAATTATTAATTTTTACCATAAGATTCAAAGTGAGGAAAATTATTCCTCAATGGAGTTTTCTTTTTATTGTGAACTAATTTACAAATTGTTCATTTACTTCACAAGAACAACTCGAGAATTATATTTTATTGTGGAAGTAACAATAATTAATATTTTTAATATATATCTAATTGTAAATCACTCTTAAGTGTATTAATGTAAAATTGCTTAAAATGCATGAAAAAATCCTTTTTTTTAATCATAGGAATTTTTTATAGATCAGAATGCAATATTTTTGCACGTTACTCAGTGTTTCATATATCATTATTATGAATTTTACTTTTGTGTATTTTTTGATTGTAAAAACAAAATCTTTATAATTTTGTGGAGCTTTTTTTTAAACACTTCTTTCTCGGTTGAGGCAAAATTTATTTAAAGAGAACACTTTTTTTAAAATAGGAAACAGATTATTTTAAGATTTTCACTGATAAGAATCTTATATGAAAGAGTTAGAGAGAGAGAAAGTACAGTAAGTGGGTTTTAATTTGTAAGACATTTTAGACAAATTATAGTTTGCTGAGAAAGAAACTGTAATATGAAAAGTTAATGATTCATGTTCTTTTTAAATTTTATGTGTTCAGTATTACAATATGGGAAATTGAAAAACGAGATCTTTTTCAATGTTTGTGAGAGAGATTACCATTTTACTATAAAATTCTTCCGAGTTTACTTAATGATAGATACTTTATTTTTGTTTTTTTTCTCTTAATTTTAAACAGAAAAACTAAATGTTTATTTCATTTTTATCCAAGACTGATTTTTATAATTCCACATAGGGTGAAAAGCAGAGAGAAAGATGCTATTTGTCAAAGATATAGCTTAAAAAACCGTTTGAAAGCTCCAAATAAAGACACTGAGAACAAATATGACGATTTTCTTTCTGTTTAAAACCTTGGTTTATTAATTACAAAATCTCCATTTTCTTTTCAGAAACTGTATTTATTTTCTCTATTTTATATTCACTTAGATCACAGAGGACAGCATGTGATTGAGCTCGATTTCATACCATTGTTAAATTTTTTTTCTCTTCGATTTTCCTCGTACTTTAAATAGATTCCAATAATGATTCTTTTAAATTAAAAATAGTTTTTAGTAGTTTCTGAATAAATACAAAGGTTTCTCAATTAAATTACAAATTTATAATTACACTCTCTTTACTTATGACTATTTTCCACTTCAATATTCTTTTTGAGAATTTAGCTCAATCCAAATTATTATTTGTTTTAAAACTCAAGTGTAAATGTTCTCTAACTAACCAAAATTATTACCTTTATGTTCGATTTTAACGTACATTTAGTGTTTACACATTATCCTTATTAACTGTATTGTTACTGTTTTGTTTTAATTTCTCTAATTTTTACCACTTGTAATTACGAAATGTTTCTCAGAGTTTATTTTTAATTACAATATTATTTTGGTTTGTTCTTCATAAAAAGACAGCTTGTTTAATTTTTTACTTTCTCTCTTCTCTCCTTTGAATTTTTAAAATTACCTTTGAAAAAGGGCTATCACGTAGACACAAAAAAAGTGCTGATCTTAGTATGAAAGTACTTTTTTAATACTACAGAACATTCTAACACGTAATTTGTACAATTCTTATTTGTTATTTCTCAGCAATTATAATTTTTACTGACTGAAATAAAAGACCGATAAATAGTTATGAAAAAAAGGATAAATGGCTACTGTTGAATGAGAAACCCAATGAAAATGATTTTCAATGATACTTGTCCCATTTTCTTTAGATATCTGATGACAAAATCCAATTCTTCGCTTGCAGTTTTGTTTCCGAAAAGCAAACGAAATGCATTTTGAATCGAAATTGTGATAAGGTTTGCGGCATTAAAATGAATTCTAAGAAATTACTTTTGCAAAAGAAAAATCTACTATACACTATCACATCCAGTGAATGTAAATCAGTTTAATTTCCATATACATTAACTATTCACAATAACCTCTGTGATAACTAGAGTATTAATAATAATTGTATGGTCTCTCTTATAATTTTTCATTATAAGAGAGACCATACAATTATTATTATTATATTTGATTGGTTGTTTTAATAATTCCACCCCTAGAAGCAACATGAGGACTATTGGCGATGGATTTTTGGAAAAGGAGTGACAGCTCAGAGTGACCAAGTGATGAGGACTATATCTGAAATGGCACCCATTCTCCAAAATTCCACACTTTGCCTATTAGAGGACTTGGAGACTTCGATAGATTTAACAAACATCAACCCCGCTACACGGCGGGTTTCAAATGTAATTAGTAATCGATCCCACGATTCCGCGGAAAGAATGTCTGCCGTGAACTAGCAACTGTAACCGTTCGGCTACCGTGTACGAATTAACGTCACTTTAATACAGACACAAATGCTATTAAATATAGATCTTGTAATTTAGAGCCTCGGGGAGATGATGATTAAATCTGAGTTTATTTCTTACGATTTTAACTTTTGCACCACTTAGAATTTGAAATTGACATTTCAACATCTCCCAATATTCCCCATTACAATCTTTAGTGCAGCCAGGACTTGAATCCACAACTCTACTTAAATGTCACCGTCGCCGAACTTCCGATCAAGACCCTATTATTAAGATCATGACTGATGAAATCATTGATTGGGTTACGAGGAGTGTGGTGCAGCGATGATGACTGATGAAAGCAGATTTTTCATTACATGCGAATGATAATGTTTGATTGGTTTGAATTAATGCAGCACGAGAGACAACGCGAGAACTAATAGTGTTGTTGCTTCTCTCTCTCTCTCTCTCCATTTCTTCTCCTCTATACCAACTACTATTGTGTCTGGTATAAGTGGTTCATTAAAACTAAGGCAAAGTGATATGTAAATACAATAGTCTTGGCACGAAAAGATTTATATAATCCCTCATGCCTTTGAAGGTTGCTTAAGCATAATGTGCCTCTTAGAAAAATGGGGTTCCAGCTCAGGTGTCGTCCTCGTCATTTGGCCGTTGTACAAAATTAGAATATCAATAGCTAATAGCTCTAGTTTGCTTTTTATTGAAAATTATTGAGCTATCAATGTAACAAATATCTTGGAGTTAACGGAAGGGGGTTCAGTAATTTTTTATTACTTCTTGTCAATCTGGTATGTTACTATTCATGAAGAATAATGTGGGATGATGATTGCTTAATAAAACTGAATCTTAAAGTCTTTGTTTAGTGCGATGCGGAATTACAAGCTAGGTTTACAAGTTCAAGTGCAATATATATCCA
>BMAW01118709.1:112890-203979 GCA_019974015.1 Nephila pilipes
ATACTGTCATAATAGTCATAGATTTTACACCACAGTATGTCACAATAATGTATCATAATAGTCATGGACTCTTCACCATAGTGTATAACCGTAATGAGTCACTATTGTGTATTGCCATTCACAGACTCTTCATGATAGTCGGAGTGATTATGAGTATATTGGAATTTTTTTCACCATGTGTGTAATTCGAATGAGCTTTAGAACTTTTCATTCAACTTGAAAGATGTAACATCCTATTCAGTCTCCAAAAATTCTACACAATTTGCAAAAAATGTTCAAGAACACAGCACCGGGGCCCAATCCAACTGCTCTGTATAATTGTAGTATTTTTAAGAGTAACATAATTTCCTTTGAAACTGTACTGACAATATTTTTCCTTGAGGGTCTAGTGTCATTTCAGACATAACATTTACTATAATCATTTCCAAAGTTTTTAACAGAACAGTTGTTACTAATTTTCTTTCGGCTGATTACTTATTAATAAGAGATATCTAGTTGGAATCAGATCCAATTGAGTGTAATTTTTTTTGAAAACTAATTTTTTGAGGTATTTTAGAAAATAATACGTCGTTCGTTTGGAAACAAAACAAACAAACAAACAAACAAAAAACCCATGTAATTGGAGTAATGTATTTCATCATTTGCCATTTCAAACTTGGTTTTTTAATGACTTATATTGTAAACATAATGTATTGGCAATATCTTTATAGATGTCTAGACACATATAAATAAAATAGTCTGTGAAATGTTTTGTGCCAAATACATACATATATAACAGCTTTTTATATTGTTCTTAGAAAGATATAAATATATTTCTTTTGTGTGTATTTCCACACACACACAAAATTCATATTAAAATATAGTTATTCACCGCAAAATTCTTTCTTTAACTTTCAGAAACCATGCAGTTTATTTTTTATTAATCTCGTTAACTTGAGTTATCTCAGGAATTCAAAATAAGCTTCAAAGCTTCTATTTCTAAGTTTGTCTTGGATTTGACGCTTTCTTATCAGCCAATCGCGTTATTTCAAAATGGTCTTGAAGACGTGTTTAGCACATACAATTTTAAAAAATTCACATAAAAATTTATATTGCTTTGTTTGAAGGCTCTTGTATTAAGTGAATATGGTAACGAATACCCGCAATACTCGAGTTGATTCCGAGTTCGAGTCCTGCTTTCACACGAAATCTTCGTATGAAACATTTGGTGGAGGTTACTCATTAATTGAAACTGCGAGCTTAAAATCGTAGGTCTATCCCAAAATGCATACCGACAACAGAATAAATTAATTTGGAATTGAATTGTATAGTTATAATAATTATTGTCAATTCAGCATTCTTTACTTTAGGTTTCGATTATTGGGTAAGGTGTGAATTAATTTAGGCTATAACCATAAAGGAAATTAAATGAGATTAGAATTTTAAGTTTGGATGATCTTTGCAGAGAAAATGATAACTATTAAACTTCATAACGAATATGTAAGGTAGTAGAGTCAATATTTAGACATTTGCGACAAGTTTTAACTAATATTTCAATATATTTTAATAAACTTTATCACCATATAAAAACGTTGGTTTTTATCTTGAATTATTCTGCTTTATTTTTTTTTTCTTTTACAATCTCCCTAGGTGCTCCATGTTTTCAGATTAATTTTCCTCTTTCACATATTTTTTATTCACTAAAAGTAATAATTAATTCAAAACTACTAATGATTTTGTTAGACACAGTTAAATATGGGAGTTCTGCATTTAAAATGAATTTAAATTTTTTTGTTTATTTCTCACATATTTAATTCTAAAGTAATTGTTTAATTAATCTTTATTTCTCTATTAGAGGAACTTCCTTACAGATGCTTGATCCGTTACAGTCTACATGTTGTTAGACATTTATTTCGTATAGTACATATTTTGATATGATGTTTACATTCGAGCCGATATCTAAGAAAACTGTAAAATATTTAAAGATCTATCTTGTACCGATGAACATTAGCTCTCATCTTCGGTGTTGTTGGTAGATAGTAGTATCATTTTGGTATGGTCCGTGAGGCACCCCCTGAGTTACATGGAATTTTGCGTCATCTACTAGTATATCTGGTGGTGGTTGGTTAGAGACTCGACTGGCGCTGGTAAAGGAAGGAATCACACTCCTTGAATGACTTGCTAGGTGCTAATGCTGACACTTTCGGCGCGAATTTTATCTGCTGTATTATTGACTAATGTTAGGAAGTACCGGATGACGAGGATGTAATCTCACTGAAGTACTCTCTGGTCGTACGAATACCGAGATGCATACTCTTTTAAGAAGGATATTTTTCTGGGTGTCCATTTTTTTTCTTTTATGTCTTAAAGATTGCGGGAACTTTGAAGTCGCATTTCGACGGCTTTGATTCCCCCTCAATCGTTTGATAATATAGTATTTGATGGATGCTTAATCCATCTTGATTCGAGAGGAAATGTCCTTCATCCTGTTGAAATATTCAATATGCATCTCCCGTGGCAGTTTTATTGCTTTCGCTAAATGAAAATGAATCTCAGCTGTGTTGACTTGAGTTCCAAACTCGTTCTCTAGATTTTATCTGAATTCTCTAAAGGTTCTTGGAATAGGTTGGGATTCTGGTGAACTATTGGACTGCTCCACTGACTCACGTCGTTAAGGAAATGATTTCTTGCATGTCAGATATTTCTAGCACTTCATAATTAGTGCATGGTCCTCAATAGGCATTTCCGTTTGATAATTATTAATAAATGTTTGAATACTTTGAAGCGAGCATCACTTATCTATGATAGTAAAATTTTTGAATGTTAATTGTTCTATTCGAAAAGTCTCATTATAATAAAGGTTTCATTTTTTCCCCTTATCCATGCTTTGTGCCCGAAGTCTTGGTTTTATATTCCATGATGGTTCCTAAATAATTTATCTAAAAACTATCATCGAAATAAAAAAAAAGTGAAGCTTGGAGCTATTTGTTTTTCAAGAAGAACACTGTTTTATTCCGTAACCATGCTTCAAGCAGAGAGAGAAAGATGTTGTTTGACAACCATAGAACTCTTCTACAAGAATTTTGTGAATCTGACGTCTTTTGCATTGATTAATTTTTTTTTCGGAGAAAGTTTTAAATTTGAGCCATTTGTGGACACCATGATCATACCAGCTTTATTCTGAGACGACTCGGAAGAAATATGTAGATATTTAGATGATAAAATTTTTTATTTGTTCTTGATCAGATCTTAAAATTGTAAGTTCATCTATAGTACAAGCAGGCACTAGCTTAAATTAGTTTGGTATTGTGTTGTGTATTATTATTGTAATTCTATTTAATTCAGAACTCTTTACTTTAGGTTTCCATTTCTGGGTAACGTTAACAATAGACCGAGCTATGACCAAGAATAGAAAGGAAATTGATTGCAATTTTAAGGTTGGGTGATCTTTGCGGGTAAAATAATAACTGCTGAACGTCAGTTGCTAATATGTAAGGCAGGAAAAAAAGATTAAAGGGGTAGGAGGGGTATGGGACACAATGTAGAAAACGTCTTCTACACAAAATAGTCAAAAGAATAGAAGAAGACAAGAACGGAAATAGTAATATAGCGTTTGTGTAACATGAAGCATTTGAAAGGAGTTTTATATTGGTAAAAAGCATATATGATGCAGAAATTATTCGAAGTTTCAATCGCAAGCATTAACACAGATTTTACATCGACAAATGCCTAATGTTCTAGAACATTACTGGTATATTTCGTACCGCCTAGGCAGCTATGTAAAAATACGAGTGGATAGCTCTTCAAATTATTCTACGGGGGTCTTGTAAATTAATGGTTTCATATAACTATAGCAAAATAAGTCCAGACACGATAGATCCGGTGATCTAGCAGACAAATGAACCAGAACACCATGACTGGATCCAATGACGTCTAAATGTAACGTTCAGGTGTTGCCGAACTTTAGGGTTTCTGGTCTACAGCACAAACAAGAGGAGGAAAAATAAGGTACAACAACAAAGCAGTACACCCATTATAATACGCAGCTCTGTCATAAGGCACATATTCACTATTTCAATGTCAGAGAATTTATCCATCCTACTACCACGGTGACCGATTCTCAAATGCTTGTTTCGAGTAGGATACTTGACCAAAATTGTGGACACTTTTGAAAATACTTATGTTTTTGAATTTTGTATGCGCTTAAAAAAACGTTGCGTTCCACAAAATGCAAAGTCGTATAAAATATTTTAAAGAAAATTTAATACTGAATTCACACACACAATTCAAAAGACAAAATTCAAATATTTACAAAACAAAAAGAGTTTAGCAGTAATGATTATTGCTATACATTAGATACTGATGATTGCAGTGAGTTATCAGTACTTAATAGGGTAGCCTTTATTTTTAATTACAGCTTCACATCGTTGTTTAATTGAGCTAACAATAGTCTTAAGCTTTTCTTTCGTTATTTCATGATGCCAGGAAACAATTATAGCCCCAATCATTTCCCTTTTATTTGATGGACACCTCATTTGGATAAGAGTTTTCAAACAGTGCCACAAGTTTTCGACAGGATTCAGGTCAGGATTGTATCTTGTCCGGGACATCAATTCAATTCTCTTTGTACAAAACTACTCTTTCGATAATTTTGCTATGTGGCAGGGAGCATAATCCTACAGAAAAATAAATGAAGCATTGTTGGGAAAAAATCCCTGATGGGAAGTAGAAATTTTGGTTCCAGAATAAAGTCAATGTATTTTTTGATATTCAGTGTCCCATTGATAACATGAAGGCGACCTGTACTATCTGCTGACATGCATGACCAAATCGTAACACTAAGTGAGTTCTTCACAGTTGCCTGAATTCAGTCAGGACGTAGCTCTTCTCTTATTTTACATATTTTCGCCCATCACTATCGAATAACGATATCTTAGTTTCATCGCTCCATATAACTTATGACCACTAGTCATCCGTCCAATTAAAGTGTTCATTTGCCCTCTGTAATCATTTTATGTGATACTGCAAATTTAAATAAGGTTTTTATTGTGGAGTTCTACCTCTTAGCCCAACATCTGTTAATTTTCTCCTGATTGTTCTTGAATTGACAGAAACACCAGAATCATTCAGATAAATTCTGATGGCCGTTGATGATATTCTTCTATCTTGGAGGCATAGTCTTTCAATTCTTCTGTCATCAACATCTATGATGAGGTGCATCTTTTTCGGCTCTTTTCTGTATTGTTTTTTATTGAATTTGTCCCCTGATATCGTAGACAAAACATTAGGACTCCAGATGTAGTCATTGAATCACCCCCCTGTCTTGCAATTTCAGAATAGGAAAGTCCACCTTCTCGTAGCACAATAATCTTACGCTTCTTTTTAGATGTCCAATCTACTCTTTTTTTAATGCATTGCTTCTTGACTAATAATAGCCCTCGTGTTGCTTCTATTGCTACGTTAATAAAACCAAACCAAACCAAAACCAAAGCTTTTTGACTAGATATTAAAATTTTTTACAATCCTATCTTGTAATCTTATTATTTAAAAAACACTCTTCTTTCTACAGAACAAAGCGCAATAAGGATTTGTTCGAAATGCAAACATGATGCCAGCACCCACTGGCAGTTGCTAACATTTGATTGGTTTCCAGAACAAGATTAGTGACTGGCCAAGAAAATAAGACATTACAAACCCCTTTATAAATGTGTTTTAGATTAAAATACGCATACCTTTTTTGTATTGCAAATATTTTAATTTTGTTTTTTGAATTGAATTCAAAATTAAATATTCTGTAACATGATATATACAACTTTGCATTTTGTGAAATGTAAAATTTTCTATAAGCATATAAATTTGAAAAACATAAATTTCCAAAAGTGTCCACAATTTTCGCCACCTCTCTGAGTGTATATATGTATGTATATATATACACATAAAATCTGAGAATATCGATCATAAATTCTATACTATTAATAGGTAAAAAAACTAAATATTAAAGAAATCATTACAAAACCAAAATAACACTTATGCAAATGAGATGAATTTTTTTAAAATAAATAATTTAAACAATAAAAATTTAAAACCTAAAAAAAATATAAAAAAATCTGTTAAAAAAAGAGAAAATTTATAATAGAAAGCCAAGTGAAAGAAAAAAAATCAGAATGATGGAAATAACGTAATTAATAATGTTCCATACAGTGGAATACAATAGTGTGTGTTTATACCGGTAACTACTGATCAAATCGTCACACTTCAGTCAAATTACATCGTAAAAATATGGTAATAGATCAAAAATCAGCAAAATTTAGAAAATCAACCATAGAAAATAGAAGGTAAAGATAGTAATTTTGTACACACACACATACCATTTTTATCCCTCAGTACCCCGTATAACTCAATCGAACTTTAATTTATTGCTCTAAATACACACAATATGTTGTTGTAGGTATGTGTGTGTTGTGAATCACAAACAAAAAATGGTACTTAAGGTCCCGAACTTTGTTGCCAGAAATGTTCGAGTCATGTATTCAAGTCTTAAATGCGTCAAACATGGTCGTACCAAGTAATAAGGGTCACTGTAATTAATTAGAGCAGGAGCTCTATATCCTAACTTAGCAAGGTATGGATTTCGACTAGCTCAGGGCTGTCAGCTTCATTACTTGAATATGATTCGAATTTACGAGGCCCTGACCAATAGCTTGTTGAATTGATCTGAAGTGAAATTAATATAAAAAGGCAGAAGTAAGTCCATACGTTCTATACATGGAGGAAGAAGGGATTTTGCTATTATTGAAATTGATGAGAATCTGTTGTTTAGCAACTTAGTTGAGTTAAAAAATATATCTGCACTCTCTATAATTTTTATCGCGTGTCTAATACATGTGCCTGATTCACTCTCATCCTTCGAAACATTAAAAAACATCTCTTCCTCGAATGATATTATTGTTGAAATTCAAAAGCATCTCAAACACCTCAAAGATTAGAACATTACTGTTTGTTTTTCTTTTGTACGTGGACATTCTGATATTTGTGGCAACGAGAGGGCTGACTTTCTGGCAAAGACTACTACGAAGCGGGAAATTGATCTTAAAGTTAATATTCCTCATTCGTACTTTAAAAAGATTATGATGGAAAATGTCCCGAAATCATGGAACGAAATATATATTAAATCAAATACAGCAAGCATCACGAAAGTATTTTTTCCAGACGTCAATATAAGAATGTCTTGCCGTCATTTCTTCACTAGCTTTAGAATTACGCAATTTCTTAAAGGTCACGGTAACTTTAAAAAATATCTGAATAGATTCAATTTAAGTTCGAATACAATTTGCAACTGCAGTGCCGGAGGTGATGAGGACATTGAGCACATTCTATTTCTATGTTCAAAATTTGTTTCACAGAGAAATATTCTTAAATTAGCTTTGAAAAAATTAAGCATTAACTGGCCTCCCCATCTTAGTAATTTAATTTCTAGTAAAAGTTATTTTGTTCTTTTTATCAAATATATTGAAGATATTTATAATCCTTCTTAATTTTTGTTTGTACATTGTTTAGTCACGTTTTTTTCTTGTTGTTTTTGTTTACTGTAATATACTGTTTTATGCTCACTTCTGCACACCTGTGTGATACTTACTGGTACACAGGGACTTTGTTTGTTGTTCAATAAAAAAATACATGTACAGGTATTTATACTGGATATCTAAAACATATAATCTTATACTGAATAATAAATCAATTTCCTAAAACAGTTTTTAATCTGGTTCTTATTTTAACACAGAATGAAGAAATAAATTTTATTTTATTTCAGCAAAGTTTTAAATGAATTTAGTGAACAATTGAGTTGACCATTTTGACAAAGGTCATCGCCAATTTTTTTCACAAATTACCTTTTTGGTGGTTTCACGTACTATTAGCATCAATTCATATTTTTCATACAAGAACGGAACTTTTTCATCCGTTAAAACATATATAGATCGATCCGATTCCTGAGTTCATTTTCAAATGGATCATTTTCTAAAGTGTGGTTTCCTGTCCTTCATCACGCTTGCTCTGATTACTTTTCATGACCTCTCTGTTCTCAAAAATAAGACATCAGGCCCCTACCAATATATATATATATAAGCTAATTACAAAGATTTCCACAGTGAAGTAATAAATGAGAGGCCCATTATTACAACACAAATGAAGCACTTGAGCTACTGTAGCTTTCTATGTCACTTGTCTTGCTTGTCATTCGTAAATACGGAGATCTTTTTGGAGTGATATATGTTTTTTTATTATGGATTTCATCATGTATTGTAAGTTAACGGGGATTGGATCTATAACAATCCCAAGTACATTTTGAAATTATGTCATCACTGCGAAGGAAAAATATTTCTTCCTCTGGGCATCGTGTGTTACCATAAATAATAATTTGCAGGCGTCTTTGCATTATGTGCAGCACATAAGCCAGGCAGCTTTTAATCAGGGTATCAGAATACACTGTTAGAGCATTACTTTGGCCTGTACCTTGTCCACGAATAAATTACATTAAGAAAAAATGAAATTAATAATGCACTTAAGAAAAGAGAAAATTTAATTCTGTTTGAGAAGAATTCAAGGAAAAATAGTGGTAGTTGAAAATTTATCAGAATCAGTTACTTTGAGAGGAGTCAGAGATTGCTGTTAAGCCATTGGCTGTTGATGGTGAGATTAGAGGAGTGTGGATGTTCTATTTCTATTGCTGGAGCTGTTTATAAAGAAAATATAAAAGAATTGAGTCAAAATTTAATATATGAGAGGTAGAAATTTAAAGTTTTTAGAAGAGAAAAAGGGAAAGATTGTTATTGTTATGGGAGCAGTCTGAGTCCAAAATTATTAAAATGTTTATTTCTTTTTAAAAATGTTGCGGAAGTGTGAGGTTCCCCCCCTTTTCCTATGAAATTTGTAAAAATAGAGATGACCCTTTTTCAAAATATCCAGTTTAATTAGACATATTTCTGTATAAAAATATGATTATGTTATAGAAGAAAGAAAAAAAATATAAACACATTCGTTGCGTGCGTTATGTTTAAGTAAAAGGTGGTATATTTAAGTACACCGTAGAACAATTTTGAGTATTCGAATGCAAATTAGAATTCAAAAGAATACTTTGAAGATTCATTCTATGTAAACAGATGAATCATTTTATTTTCTTAAGGCAATTCGACGGAGGATGTAATAACTTTATTGCTTTTAAATTAGTAAAATATTTTAATTTAAATAATAAAAAAATGAATTATCTTTAGTTTCTGTAGATCTATTTCCCGTACTGTTACCAACGGTTGAAAATTTTTCGAAGAACAAATAAAGAAACTATTATTAAAGAGAAATAACAGATTTATTAGCCATGAAGAAAAATAAAAGGATTAATTTTTCAAACTTCTTTAATGCTAATTCATAAGCTCCCTTTTTAATATATTGCAATTTCTTCAAGAAGTTCCTTTTGTTCTTGTTCTTATAGGAAATAATATATAAATTACCGAAGAATTCCGTTTATAGGCTTCATTGCCCCCTTAGCTAATGGATTTTTTTTATTTCTTATTATGTAATGGCTTTCACTTGAGCTTACTTTTAACAAACTCAAAAATATAATCTTTGAGAAACGAATTTATATATATATATATATATATATATATATATATATATATATATATATATATATATATATATATATATATAATATTCTTAATTCAGAGAGAAAATTATTTATCAATGAAAGTAAGAGTTTGGTTCATTTTATGTTTGTTTTTCTGAAAAATGATCCTAAAAGTAAATAAAATATATTTGCTCTTATTTTAATACAATTATAATTATAAAAGATGTTTAGGGAATTTTTAATAAAAATTCCTTATCAATATTTTAAATTTAAACGAAATTTCTAAAAAAGTATATAATTTTTATAAAAAGAATTATAATCGAACAATCCTTTTCAACTTTTTAAATTCGCTAATAAATTTACTTCTTTGAATTGAAATATGGTCCAATATTTGTAACTCGAGAGGAGATATGAAGACTTTATTTAGTGAAAACACAATATTTACTAAATATAATAAATGATAAGGTAATTTTTAATCTAATAAAAGATACAAAAAGGTTTTTAATAATCTTCTATAAAATATTTACTCCGATTATTATAACTAAAATGTCATAAAAGCATTTTTCTTATCATAAGGATTTCGAGATCATGATGAAAGATTGAAGCAATTTGAAAATTCATGACATATTTATGAAAATACAAATTAAATGAAAGTCTGCGTTTTAGAATCAAACATTTTATACACTTAATACTCACTTTTCTATTCTTTCTTTATTTTTTTTTTAATTTTTACATGAAATGTGTTAAATATTTATAAAAATATCTTTGCAATTTTGAAATTTTTGAGGCTTTACGTAATATAACTAAAACATATAAATACTCTTAATATAGGATATATCACAATTATTTAAATCTAAAGTACATAAAATTGACTCACTACCTCAAGACATCAAAATTCTTTTTTTAAAGAACGCCAACGAAATAAATGCTTAAAAATGTAGCTACAGATGCAATATATTACTTTTTTAAAACTGACTACACTCAATAGTATATGAATTTAGGGTTAAAATATTACATTTAAACAGCAGAAATGATAACATTTATTTTGATCAAATTATTTTTTCCGACATTTAAAATTTGAAAAGAAATCGATATTTACGTAATTTTGAATCGTTTTTCTCGGGATTCAAAGAACTGCTAAGTGTTTGAAACCATTGACCTGATGGCTGCTTGCCAAATAGGGAAACTGTGTTAGTTGTCGCTTTCTGAACTGAACAAAAAATTAGAAAAAGATCCAATAAACTAAAGTACCTTATGTAGGTTTTGAGGTCAAAATTCTTTATTATTTTACAGTCATTTTTTTCAAGCATTTCTATATCTGGGGCAATGATTTTTACCAAATAAATATATAACATTTTGTGAATTTTTTTAGTGTGAATCTGATCAAACCTCTCAAAATTTATGGAATTATGAGAGATTGCGGACATAGTAATAACCTCTACATGGAGTAATCATCTTGATGACCAGATATAATTTAATGCTGATTTGAATTTGATTTATGCCACAATAGATCTATTTTAGGATCTATTAATGTTAAACCTCGAATAATGATCTCATTAGATTGAAAAAAAACTTGAGCCTCATTCTAATTCACCAAATGAAAGTTTGGTAATTAGAATTACTTACCTTTATGCATTCTCATTTATTCTGGATGACAATCTTTGATGGAATAAGGATAAATAACGATGAACATGCTGGTCAAAACAGTGATTTTATCTCCGTTGACTATTCAGAGTATATTCACTGGACAAAATTTGGTGTTTCTTTCTCCAAACCTCTAAGCTTTGTAATGAATTCTCACATGCATTTCCCTTTAACTACGATGTTTGATTCAAAAATCTCTCCTGGTGAAAAAATCGTGCTATATCTAAACGAGCATTGCTACATACGGCGAAGTGAAGCGAAAAGGAAAGAGGAGGAGATACGATGGTGATTCAAACAATACTTAAACTTGAAGACAGAAGGCATCATTAAGGTAAATTGCTATTACTATTGAGTGCTGCCATCTATTAAACGGTGCCGAAACAAATCTGACATTAAATCATAAGTTAGTTTTGATTCGGTAATCATTTGGTACCAAATCAAAATTCGATTGCTGCTCCGTCGAGTTCTCGACGTTACTTCCTTCAAGTTGTCACTGCCGATAATAAATAGATTCATCGTTATGCACTGGAAAGCAACAATCAAAACAATGGATCACTTCCGGTTAATCTGTTCCAAAGAAAGCGAGAGGGATCTCATCGGACGGGAAAGTTAGGACGAAGAATGTTCGATGTTCTAAAAGCGTTATGACCCCGAATACGAGTAACTGAGACTTAGACAGCTGTCTAGTGAGTCATGATGTTTACTAAAAATAAACCATTTTCGATTCTACGAGCGCCATCTCTTGAAATTTCTAGACTTACTGAGAGACTGGATTCGAGGAATTAGAAGTCATTAGAATGCTATAGGTGTTATAGTAGTTGTGAGAAGATATTCAGAACACGTAATCTCGAACCGAATCCCGATGTTAAAAGTTTACTTGAACCGGATCCAATTTTTAAAAACCTTCTGCTTAGGTATGGCTGTGGTAGCCTAGTGGTCATAATTGTGAACTTACGGCCCGCACTGTTTTCACAGAGTCCTGGTTTCGATCTGTGGTGCTTCTTAAGACCCACAACGTAGTGGGGTTGTTGGCTTTTAAATGTTGTCGAAGTCCTAAGTCCTCTTGTGGCGTGGAAATTCGGAAAAGGAAGTGCCAGAATCGGTGTTGTCTGGGTCTCTTGTCGAAGTTTATTATTATTATGTATAGATGTTATGAAGCCGTATTAAGCCCGTTGCCAATAGTTCTCCTGTTGCTTCTCAGTGTGGCATTAATAAACAATCACTATTACTCTGCTTTTGGCCCCAAGATAAGTGGGTACCTTTTTTATAATATTTAGTTGAATCGAGTTATAAATAAATCATTCCATTGTTTACTTTATTTTGATATTGATTATTCAAAGATTTGAGTAAAAGAGTTAAGGATTTTGACTGATCGTTATTGAGCAATTATATCTTACTTCAAAAATAATTTATGATCATCTCGCCAATGGCCAATTTTCAGATTTTGTGAACCAGATTTATTAATCAACAATAGGTATGGCTTCCTCGTATTTTTTTTTACTAGGATCAAAGCCTTATCTCGCTACTCTCTGATTATTCATAGTCAGCTTAAAATTTTGATTCTCACATTATGGAAAAAATATCTCTCAGACCCCCCCCGTGGTTGGGTATTTGTTAACTTCTGTCAGTTACGGTGAAAATTGTTTCGACTGTTTTAACCATTTTTTAAAGGTTAAAACAGTCGAAAAAGAGCAGAAATCTCAATTTTATTAATAATATTCAAATTATTTTGCATATAAATTATCGCTTAACTATTTTAGGTAAAATGTGTAAGTTTGCACAGTTTGTTTGCCTATACAATTTAAATAAACATAACCAATTCTACTTGTGTTATTTCCGTAGGGCATTCTGTTCTAAGTTCTGGCATGATAGAGAAAGAGATTCAACATTTTTAATGCATATTCATATAAACGTAGTGTCTTAAAATTTGTAAAAATTATTATTGTTTTTAAATTTCCTTTAATATCTTATGATAAAAAAATCTGTAGTGAAAAATAGAGACCTATGTATTTCTATTACAAAAGACTGTTATTCTTATTTTGCTTTACAAAATTATTCAGAAATAATGCTTCTTTGTAATTTCAGCTTCTGAGAATCGTAACAATAATTTTTTTAATTGTTGATTTTCACGCTTCGAAATGCAAAAATATTTTTATAATGTCCAACAGCATTTGAATAATTGCGAGTTTGAAATGAATACGTTTTACCAAAAATTGAAAATGAACAACACATTACTTGGTAGCACATTTATTCCATAAAACATGAAACAGGACTAAATAACCTTTGTATTATAGGTGTAAAACTAATATGAATTAAAAACAACTCTGAAAATTCGATTTTTAACAATTTGATATATTGTAAAACTTGGCATAGGTTTAGTATAATACTAAACATGAAAAAAGGCTTATTAGAAACTTCTACAAGAAAAGAATTTCTTCGAAAACTTTATTGCTCACGCCCCAAATGGACCATAAATGCACCTGATTCTTCTATAATTCCTTCCTAGCACAGTAATATAATGGTTTGCTTATTTTTTTTTCAAAAAAAAAACAATATCATTATTTTAGAATTGCGCGATTGACTATTGATTGTAAACTTCTTAATCAAATGATGAGGAATACATTTTTTTCCTCAGAGAATAAATTATTTGTGTACCACAGCAATACTTAACACTAAGCTTACAAAAGTATTTAAACAACAAAAAAGACGAATAAAAATTAACTTAAAACAAAATATTACAAATACCTGTAATATTAACTAATATTGTATAAGAACATACAACAAATAATTCTACATAATAATTCAAGACTATTCGAATTCCCCATTGTAGAAATTGGAACTGGACATGTTTTTCTTAATTTTTCACGAAGACACTATTGAATTTAACGTGCAAAAGTTTAGATAATTTTACCCAAAAGTGATTTTTAAACCATTGCTTCAACAAACTGGATACTGATGTTTTGTAAATAGGGGGCATATGCTTGATTATATTTCTTTATTTATGTAATAGAAGGTTATGTAATATATCATTTATATAATCTGTTACATTATATATATAAATAATAGCAGATTATAAAAACGCATTGCTACATGAATAAAAAATCATAAAAGCTGTTTCAGTCACATAATTTGCAACTACCACAACATAAAGATTTTTTTTTTTTTTAAAAAAATAGTTTAAAAATAAAAAGTAAGATTTCAAAGTTATATATACAGATCCAATTGAAAAATGTTATAGATTATAAACTAAATGGATTAAAATTATTATCAGATATTCAAAGAAATATAAAGAAATTCTAAAGCGGAAACACTTCAAAAACACTAAAATATACGGTTTTCATCCCATCTAAAACAAGTAACTCAATATTGAAAATGTCAAAAAGTCTAATCGAATACATAAATGTGACCAACTCATCTTATTCACTGCGCTAATCATATATTTTATATAAGAAATTTTTTGAAATAGTTTATCTGGTAAATGAGAGGCAGCTAAGGTCAGGATATGGCACAATAACACGCATACAGACACACAGAGCGTGCATGTGAGTGTGCATGTCATTTTCGAATTTCATGGATATTATTATATTGAAAAAATTAATATTTTAATTCTACGAAAACCCATTGCGGTGAGTAAAAGTAATGTAAGATATCCAACCGAATCACAAAGATATCGTGAGGAGTGATGAGGAAATAAGTGATTGATGTGTCATTTCGGACATCGTTGTCGCCCCTAGATCAAACTCAAAGTTATGAGATCAATTACCGATAGTACTTTGTGTATCTCTAGTTTGTTGTTAACAAATCCAAATAAATGCAATACACCTGTTCTTGTTACTTACTATTTATATTTTCCCTTCCTTATACAAATACTAAATTATTTGTGTGTGTTATAATTTGCTTTTAGCAGTAAATAAGAAATTTATATCTATCTGCGGAAAAAGTCCTTGAGCTTCAAATGAATATTTAACACAATTAGTTTTCTCTTAAATAGATACTAAGTTGTATACTTAGAGCATCTATATATATTTCAATGCTATTTTCAGGCGGATGGTAAAATGGTGTTCGATGTTGTGTCAAGGATGGAAGATACGGAGCCCTTCTCCGAGGAACTCACCATGGCTATGATGAGACTCTGGGCAGACACTGGAGTCCAGGAGTGTTTTGGACGTTCTAATGAGTATCAGCTCAACGACAGCGCCAAATAGTAGGGGTTCACTTTTATTTTTATTCACCGATAATATTATAAAGATTTATAGATTAGTCACTTAAGGGCACTGAGACATTAAAATATTTCACATTTTGAATATTTTCTATTTTGTTGTTAAAAATTAAAGGAAATTTCTCTGGTTCCATACATGTATTATTAATGAGAACTTGATTATCAGAAAGCTAGAAGATTAAATTCTATTGAAATACATAGCTATTTCCATAAAGTCTCGCCTAAAGTTGCCTTTTGAAAAAAAAAATGCCATCTTTTTGTTCAAAAGTAATATAATAATTATTAGTAATACGTGCTTAACGCTTTTTATTCTAATGTACGAGTATAACTAGTTTAATATCTATTACGATTTTATTTCTAATATAATATAATTCATTAAAAGCATATAATTAGTAGTTGTTGATAAATTGATGATCGTATTAAGTAGTTGGTATTCATTGGAAGATGGTTGTAGTTGAAAGAGAACTTCAACCGGCAGCTCAAAGTTGTTGAGTTATTAAGCAACTAAGAAGCTGAAATGCAACAATTTTGGATTTTTTTTGGGTTTTGCTTTTTAAAATAGAAGACATTTCGCTGAATCCGTAATGTATTATTTATGATAATTTAATATATAGAACGTTCCAAAAGTGAAAGTTAAATTAGTAATAAAACTTATGATACCATAGAGAGAAATGTCTGTATTTGCCTTTTTTCTAAAAATGTGATTTTTGGGGGGGGATCCTTGTATGCACTTTTCTCAAACACTATTATTTCTATAGTGCTGATATTTTCCACATTATGAAATGCGATTATTTACCATGCAGTAAGCATAATTCTTTTTCTAACAAATATTCACAAATTTTAGACCTGACACAATATTTGTATAAAAATCATGGGAAATTTGAATAATAAAAATTCAATTTTTGAAAAGTTTATTAAATTTTGATATCATAAATATGGTCATTGTGTAGGATGGCATGCTTATATATATTCTAAGAAGTTAAAAATGTCTTAGAATTTATAGAAGATGTATTTAAAAGAATGGACTCCCGATTAATGAATGTAAGTAAAGCTGTTGATTATTTATTGCTCATGCGTAATTATTTATGCATGTCTAAATAGGTTTTCCTTGCATAAACATATATACCAAATAATTCTTATAAATCTCAGTACTAAAAATATAACTTATATTATTTTTAATTTTAAAAAGTGAAGATTATTTAATACTGGCATATTTTTCCATGTCGAAGATATCTCAATTACCGTAATCCCTTTTTCAGATTTTGACAGTAAAATCTAATATAAAAAGCCTTCCTTTACCGCTAATTAAAAATGGATAGTAAAATATTTAAAAATATAATTTTTACTCTATATTTTAAGTATTATATAACTGCTTTTATGAGAAATTGTAAAACTGTACTTATTTTTTAAAAGAAAAACTTTTTTTTCTCTAAAAATCGCATTTATTTAACTGTAATATCAAACTATTAGGAGCATTTAATCCTCTAAACGTATCAAAAGGAAAGCTGAAATGGGTGGTGAATATTTTCATTATTTTCACGAGTCACATGCCAAAGTGATGGCCTCATATTTATAGAAGAATCTTTTTAAATTTTACTATTAATTTGTGATATGTTATGCATAGTGACTTCTAATTGGAATTAAGTAATATAATACAAACGGATGTTTTTTTAAACTGTCATCTCATTTTTATATAAGAGTTATTTAAATCCATAAGGACTTTGAGAATAATTTTACAATTTTTTTTATATTCATATAAAAAAATATATCGTTTCACACTTTGAGAGAGTGATTCAAAGAATACCCGTATCAGAAATGGGAAATGGGGTTTTAGGAAAAGAAAATGGAAATGTGATATAACTAATTGTTGTCCATGGATCATTTTCCCCTTTCTACATTTGTACTATTTGCACCTTCAGAAAAATCGTCACCATAATTTTTCCAGCTGATGAGACCTTCCTCGTCTTCTTTGGAGCATACTCACTAGATGCAAACTGTTGTTTTTCTTGTTGCTTGGTTTCTGGCGTTTAATGAGGAAATCATGTTTTATTGACGGTGACAGGCTCGACAAATTAGCAATCAAACTTCTATTTGGCCGTAAATGGCTACCAAATTAAAACTAACCAATGAGTCAGTGCCAAATGTATTTAGGCACTGTCAAACAGAGGGCATCTCAAAATAACAACACCGACTTCCCTTAGAAACGTCGTCGATCTTCTGAAAAGGCACTTTTTGAGCCACCTTCATACTGTCTCAGAATGTAAAAATTAGTTTCCCTATTAATATAATCCTAGTTTCAAGTTTATTGCAAAATGTGTACGATAGAAAAACACAAGATTTTCTGCTCTTAATAATCTCAAATTATGACTCAATTAAAAAAATAAGTTTTTGCATTAGTATGTTGTCTCCTGTGGGAAAAAATATCGCGGGATGAGAATTTTTGTCTATTTATTTCATGACTTTCTTAACTACATTAATGCATTTCTTCGTGACTAATTTAAAGATTATTTTTCAGTTTAATAATAATTAAAAATAATAACAAACGTAATAATTTGTGTTTTCACCCCATCTGAAGAATATAAGAATAATCTTTAAATATGTATCTCAGAGTTAGTACTGCTAAGTAGACAGAGGCAGCTATATTCAATTTTTGACTGTTTTATATTTCAATTAATTTACTATTACAATGTCAGAGTGTGTACGTTTTTTAAGAATTCAAAAATCATTCTATAAATTAATAATTATTCCAAATAATTAAAAATATTTCTAATAACTTTTTGAATGTTTAGACAGTTTTTTCTCTCTCACGTGTGATTAAACATATCGCGTGTTCTTCAAAAGTCTTTTATGCTCAGTATATTGCGCTTTTCTAGAGTATGTATGCTTTTCTTTCAAGTCTTATGAATGTCTATTTATTTTTAAACGCTCCTCCTTCGGTTTCAGCATTTTAAAATCAAAATGCACGCTGCTTTGTATTGATATGAATTTTCATACACATTCATGGATTTTCTATTCGGTTCATATCATTGCAATTAATAAGATGACAAAAAATTTTGATATTAAACAAAATTTTAAAAATAATTTTAAGATATTCAAAGAAAATATTAAACGTTTTATGCTCTTATTCTATTTTATCGATTCAGGGAAATATAGGTTTTGAATGCTTTCTTGTATTGTGAAACTGATATTTCGTTCACAAGTAAAAGTGAGAGCTTATTTAATGCCATGTTTAAATAATTATTCCATTTTTAAATTAAAAGTAGTTAAAATTGTATTTTAAAGTAGAGGTATATGTATATATATGCGCAGATAAGGGCATTTACAAACATTAGTAATAAAGAACGAGCAATTAATAAACTATTGCTCTATTTACATTTGCAAACAGTGTACTGACTCTTAGGAATATCGTGCATAAAATTGATTACATTTATAACTTTAAGAAATTACAAAGTATTTACAAACATAACATTACATACATTGAATATAATTATAATTTTAAAAATTTAAATTTTATGAATGAAATTTATCGTAATTTACACATACATATAATGTCATATCTACATTTGTGTGCATTTATTAAAAAAAATATGTTCGCTATATAGAAAATAACCTCATTTCATAATGTGGAATATACTAAAGCAAGAAGACTAAGATTAGATTATGAGGAAAGTGTGAACAAGGATCCTAAAAATATACATTTTGAGAAAAATACAAGTACAGATATTTCTCTCTATAACGAGGAACGTTGCATTAAAAATTTAATGTTCACTTTTGGAATGTTCTATTTATTAAATCGTCATGAATAATAAATCTACGGATTCAGCGAAGTGACTTCTGTTACTAACTGCAAAAATCCAAAATAGATGCATTTTAGTTTCTCAGTTGCTTAATAACTCAATAACTCTGAGCCACAGGTTCATATTCTGTCGCATACACGGCCATCTTTCAATGAATACCAATTGCTTAAAACGATTGACAATTTATTAACAGCTACATGCTTTGAACTAACTATTTTTTACACTAAAGATGAAATTCTAAAAAATACAAAACTAGCTTTCTTAAATAAAAAACTTTAAAGCCATTTGTTAAAATTAAATAATTATCTGATAACTTTACAACAAAAAGAGGACAATTTTTTCAAAAGGCAAGTTTAAGCAAGATCTAATGAAAATAGTTACGTATCATAGTCTATATATTTTAAATAAAAGGGTAACTTGGAGTTTTATTTGGTGTATATTTTGTGGGAATTTTAGTTATCAATATATTACTTTTTATTCATGTTCCGAAGAATGTTTTTATGCTTAAATACTCTCATAAAAGTAAATATTTTTAACAAGTATTTCTAGTTCCTTTCTATATATATACAAACAGCAAATGATTTGAATTCACTTGCTGTTAAAAATAATCTAAGAATTTATTCTCCAATTTAAAAAATTCAAATATATAATAAAATATCTTCGTCTCACAATCGAATTCCTTTTCGAGTTGATAAGTCATAAGCTGGATTTATGTTTTCCAATACTATCATTCTAATGGGTTATAAAAGTAGTACAAGAACTCTCTCTATGTACGTACAATTATTGCCCATAATATGAGAAATAAATATGTTCCCTTTGGTAAAGCATCAGTTCCAGGAACTTTATTGACTTTATGAATATAATTATTTTTCTTGATTTATTATTTATATTAATTATTTCTAATGTTCGCAAGTACAGATGGTCTGAAGTGAAGATCTGATATGTTCACTAACGAATTGCTGATCTGGTTTCTCTGTAATAAATTTATAAGGCAAGGGAAAAAAACAATTTGTGGTATGACGAAATATTTCCATCTACGTAACCCAAAGTCAGTACTGACCAAAATTCTCCACACAGGGTCGTAAAAATGGTCCTACTGGCTCGCCCGGCGCCTGGAATGGAGTAGCCAACGAGCAATCACTGCGAGCCAAGTTTCGTAAGAGCTCAAGCAAAATGTGTGTCTGGGGAAGAAAAGTATCAACACCATGTAGTAGCCCGATGTCGACTGTTGCAACTCTGGCTTCGATCGATCAAAACAATCGTGGAAATGGGGCTCGTGATCCTATTCCACGATAGGCGACGCTTTCTCCCAAACTGCACTCAGTCAGATTCCATCTTGTAATGCTGTTTTTGCTTTTGTCTGATAATCCATTTCAGCCACAGCTCTTGGTTGGGAAGGAAAGGGTTGTTGCATTGTTAATTTATGCAGGGATCTCTTTGAAGAAGGAAAAAAGAATGCAAAATTATACTAAAATGTTCGATATTTTTTGCATCGAAGTGATAATTAATTTTTTTTTCTGAATATTCCGCTATTTCGGTAGTTATTTCTCATTTAAAACTAACTGAGTCTTAAAAATTAATGAGATGTATTATATTAAAAAATTAAACCCAAACAACTGTAAATAACTATTAATATATGGTGTAATAATTTACAGTGTAGATCATCATATGGATATCACTTTACGCAGCAACCGTTTTGTAAAAAAAAAAGAATGCAAAATGATAGATATATTTTTTATTGCAGTGAAGAAAAAAAATTTATTTCTTCTTCTCGAAATGTTGTAATATTTAAATACTTGTCTCTCATTAGTATCTTTATGCGTTTTAAAAATACATAATTTTTATTATATTTAAAAATGTACAAGCAACTGTAAATTGCTTATGAATCAACGTTGAAACGAGTTACTTTGTGGAACAACGCATGGAATTCATAAGCAGACAATGAATTATTAATTTTTTAAAGTTTTGTTTTCTCTTAATTTTATGGAAATTAGTAATTTGGACAATGTGACTAGTTTTTGTAAAATTAAATACTCATTTTTTGTATTCCTTTTATGTAATTGAGGTATTTGCAGTCCGTCAAATTAATCATTAAGTCAATAGTTTTTATCTACAAGGCTCATGTGATTTTAGATTTTTTGTTTTTAAGAAATTCTATTAACCATTAGAATACTTTAATCGCTGTTTGCTACGGGAAATAAATTTCGTTCGATTCGAGAGTAAATATTTGCATTTATAAGAAGAATAGAAATTACACTATAAGTTTGTTATAAGCTGATCATAAGCTATTTAATACAAGTTCTATTTTTTAATCATTTGTTCAAGAAGCTTTAATGTAATTAGTTAAAAAGGAATTATTATATCTTTAGGAAAAGTTACGGATTTTCCCTCTATTATACGGCAATAAAGATTATAAAATGTATTTGCAAGTGACGATTCAAATTACTATACGTAGTAAAGTGTTCGAAAAAATTTCCAAATATTTATAATTTTAATCATTTAAATTTATTCAAATAAAAAAAAATTTCTATTTTTTTTATTAGTTTTTTACTGCAGGGATTTATTTTAAGACATTAAAAAACGTAGCAATTTTTAGACATAGTTTGATAATTATGTATTATTTTTTTATTTCAAACATATACATGTAATATCCTATCCATTTAAATTTAAAAATTAAAAATTACTTTACAAATATATTAAATTACTCGTTCGAATTCAAAAATTTACTTAGATAATAATAGTACTTTTCTCTCATTGTAAATTCCAAAAGCTTATGGTTTTAAGGGTTTTATTTTCTTTTGAAATGGATATTGTTCTATTCAAAGTTTTTGAATTACTTATCACTTGCGATTCTGCTGTGATGCGCAAAATAAAAGTTAGATAAAAAAAAAGGCTGCCAATGATAACAAATTTTCTCTCCTCCTATGTTCGATACAAATTAGATTGAAAATTATATGAGCGAAAATTAACAAAGAGTTTTCAAAGAATTTAAACACCATTGTTTTAGAAAAATTCTAAAATGGTAATAAGGTAAATCTGAGTAACTGAAATAATCATTATGTATGGCTAGAAAAAAATCGTTTGCATTTATTTAGACATTAAATTACAAACATTAATATAGTAATACAATTAACAAGTCATTATGAATAAATATAATGACTAATGGTTACATTCATTAATGCTAAATTTCATTTTTGACAAACGATGCCAATAATTTCTATGAATTATCGGAATTATTTACATCGAATGGTTTCTAATTGTGCAAAGAGAAAAAAAATATTTGTGAAGTAGAAGTAAAATGCTACGTTTTTTCGTCTCAAAAAGAAGATATTTTTCGCAATCTGTTGGCTTTTTCTCCTTTTATGGCGTGGGGATTTGAAAGACTCCGGCTATCTATAATTTATTGTATAAATTGGTGTACAGATCGATATGGATGATATCATTGCATCGCAGAATACTTAACATTAAAAATGCATTTGATTTTCTTTTGGTTTTAGGCTGGATGGAAAATAAAACGCTTCGATTTTGTTCTTTTTATTTCGGAATTTTTTTTTGCGAAGATTTAGAAGAATTCCAATACTTTTCCTTGGGAAAAATGGTCATATTTTCATGTTTTCAAATTTAATGAAATGAAAGCAAAAAATTCATTCTTTTAAGAGTTCCTAAAACATTATTTGAGTTTTAAATATTATCCGTACGGAATGTATTTATTGCTTCAAATCTGTGATATTCAATAAACGAAAAAAAAATATCAGAGGGAAGTGTTTTGTATTATTTAGGTGAAAAAAGATAAAAACGAATCTTTAGTTTTTTTTTCCCAACACAGAATAGCTTTTTTTTTCTTTCACTTTTCGATAGAGAGAGAAGTATCTTTAAAATGAAAAAAAAAATCTTATACTTTAAAATGTAGTATAAAATTAATTACGGAAATTACACAATCTCATTAATAATAAATGCAGCAGTTCAGATGTTTAGAAAGATTCATGCATTTTTGAAAGAAAACAATGCAATATTCAAAAATTATTCTTAAGTTTGTTTAAAATTGTTTATGTTGTTGCTATCCAATACTAGGCAAAATCAAAAATAGTTAGGCATATTGTGAAATAGTTATTACTATTCTCATTACCGAATGTGTTTTCATTAATTTGGTTAAATTTATTCAAACGAGCAATCACACAATCAATTTTTTTTTATTCTATAAGTTGCTAGAAAACTCAAAAAAAATGTTTATTCACTCATTAAAAGGAATATTTTTCATTAAAGAATAAAACTGTTGTTTCATAAAAAATCTGAAAAATTTTCTGTAAAGTTTTACATGTTTCAAATTTATTTATAAATTGAAATTAAAT
The DNA here is from genome assembly GCA_019974015.1 of Nephila pilipes. Taxonomy (NCBI): domain Eukaryota; kingdom Metazoa; phylum Arthropoda; class Arachnida; order Araneae; family Nephilidae; genus Nephila; species Nephila pilipes. Next base: position 136,498 of record BMAW01118709.1, read on the forward strand.
TATTATCCCTAAATCAGGTTATTCATTTTTATATGATATGATAAATAATTAATTTTTATATACATTGTTTTTGATTTTGACTGCATAGTTCTATTCGGAGAAGTTAATGTTAATTATTAATAATTATATAAAATTTAATTTAATTTCAGAGTAATTTTCTAGTATTTTATCTGAAATAAAAAAAAAACACATTTTATTTTACGAATAGTATTATATAAAACAATTATATACATTTTGTACATTTTATTGTACAAATTTTATTGTAAACGTTTGTACATTTTATTGTACAAATGTTTACATATAATCTTTGTACTCATCATAATTATTTATTATTTTTATAAGAAAACCGATGTAATTTGTTTTTATACAGCTCCATAGCACGTAATTTTAACATTATATTTTAAATTATATAAAAAAAAGAGCATAAAAACAGAATTTCTATTAAATTTGCCTCCATTTATATTTGTCAATTTACCGACTGAAAGAAAAAAGTGAAACATAGTTTGAAATTTAAATCACATTAACAAAAGACTAATTCAAAAAAGAGATCTTCATTCATTAAGAATATCCTTTTCATTAACTTGACTATTTTTATATTTGATGTCTTGTTTTGAATTATTTTGATCTAAAACATTTTTTTTTGTATTTAAAACTCTTAAAGCCTCAAAACTTTTATCACCCAAAATTGTTTTATATAATACTAAAATTATTCATTGCTAATAAAAAATTTTAAATTTAATTGTTATTGAGACTGAAGTTGTGTCTGAGTTGTTAGAGTTGTAGCTGGTGGTATTAAATTCAATTTTCAAGCACCATTATCATCAATTAACCGTGTTCAAAATCATGAGACGTTTTCAGTTTGGTGTTAATAATAAAACCAACCGTTGTTTTGGACATTTTTAAATGCATGTTCAAAATTGATGCGGTATATCATAAATATATTGATACTAAATGCTACATCATAAATATATTGAGGCAGCATTATATTTTACAAAAATGTATATTTATACTTGCGTATCGTACGGATACAAATCCCATTTATTGTAAAATACACGTGATAGATCATTTCTAAGTTTGTATCTGAGAAGGAATCTGATTTATTTTGAAAGATTTCAAGGATAAAATTGGAGATTTCAACTGTATACCAATGAAGAAGCTTAAAATTAGCTAACAAGTATAAAAACAGATTATTATTTTATTCCGTTTTCTAAATACAATACATGTCAAAAGTGACCAAGGGAAACAACTACTGTGACAAATATTAATTAAAGGGTTTTTTTCAAAGCATATTTTAAATCAAAACTTTTGAACGTTTAGTATAGGAATTTTTTAAAATTAAGTTTGACGAATTTCCACTTATTTCTGTGCAAGCATTTAGTTTATTTTATGACATTTTAAAATCTTAATCTGAGATTTCGACTTTCCACAAGAAATACAGTTTAAATATTTTTTTTAAGATATTATAAAAACATATTGCACTTTAGCATCATTTTCTAAATACAGCGTGTTTCGAAATTGACAAAATTAAATAACTACCAAAAATATTATTTAAAAAATATTTTAAAATAAATTTAAATCAAAACTTTCGAACGATTGTTAAAGGAACTTTCTGTTTCAAATTTCCCAAATTTTCAACTTCATTATTCATAGCTTTTTCTAACCAAAAAAAAAAAAAAAAAATATTTAAAAAAAAAAAAAAAAAAACTGATTGGGTATGTCATACGAAAACGACACAAATTCATGTGTCGTTTACAGATTCATATGTATGAATATGTGCACTAATCAAATGTCACGTTATGGGTAAGAAGGAAGATAAAGTGGATTCCTTTTTTTTCTTTTTTTGGCAGTGAATCGCAACTAGCAGTGACAAAAATAAAAGTATCTAATACCTGACCCGGAAGAGAATTCCTGTGTAGCCCATTTGCTTAATGCATGGCGTCTGTGGACCAGCAGATACACAGTTTAAATCTTCTCAAATATAACGAGTGTCAACGAGTTCAATTCCGACACTATATGGCATTGTATCCTAGTCTAGCTATCTAGCTATCATTGCATCCTAGTCTATCATTGCTTGAATTATCCCTAACTGAAAAGCTGCTTCACAGTCTAAGACACACCATTCATAAACTACGATGATGCATGCTTCAAATATCAGATCAATATTTGAAACCTTTTTTTTATTTTAAAAAAAGGACAGTAATTTAAATCACTCCTCATCTTTTATCCATTTACCCACATGATACGTCTTAGAGCGACGTCAATAAAAAATGTAAGTAATTAAATCTCATCTTGTGTTGAATGTCTTTTAGTATAATTTCTTCTTTAACATTTATTTGTGTAGCTTTTTATATGCCTCCTTATTAGAGGAGGAACTTTTTATTTTTTTATTTTTCTCGCACTAATAACTTTATAATGGAACAAGTTTTAATATGATGAACTTCCGAAACATATTGCTTCACTTAATAAACTTTTAAAGAAATAATAATTATTTTCTTCACTGATAAGTTTTTGTGCACAAGTAGTCAATTTACACGAAGGTGATTCAAAATGTACTCGTGTGCGGAATGGGAAAAGAGAATGAGGAAACTCTCTACATTATTGTCTATTGATCATTTTTTTTTTCATGGGAGAAATCCATGAGCATAATGTGCTTCTCATCCCAAAAATCCATCGTTTCAACTTTTACGATTTATGAAATTGTCTTCGCCTTCTTTGGAGCATATCCAGGATTATTTTTATTGTTACTTAGTTTCCGGTGTATAATATTGAATTCAAATCTGATCGACTATGACAACTCGACGCTGTAGCAATAAAAACTAATTTGTGAACAAGCGTCAAAGTGTTTTTGATGCTGTTTAATGGATGATAGTGCATAATGGAAACACCAAATTGCCTAAGCGAGACTATCTGTCTTCAGGAACAGATACTTTTTGAACCATCCTCTTACAAATTTTCTACGTTAAATTATAAATATTAATGAATATAATGGACAAAATGAGCGCTGACCTTTTTATCTTGTGTTCAACTGACTGCTTAATAGAAGAATCGAATCGATCTACCTTTTATGAAATTTGTGACATTAAGATTTTCTTTTCTAAAGTATGTTTTTAAACTGTGTAGTTACATCCTAAATTTAATATATATATATATATATATATATATATATATATATATATATATATATATATATATATAAATCAATCAATAACTCCCCTGAGATTCAACCCAGAGATGCAGCCGTAGTAAACCAAGTAACCAGGTCTTTCTAGAGTACGAACCCTTGCTTGAAACGTGTCCTTAAGTCGATCGGACCAGAAACAGCGAGTTATCGAGGTTGGAGTAAAGTACGTTTGTAGAATTTGTTTAAAATGGAAAAGACCGAGTTTCAAATTCTGACAAAACATTGTTTTTTTTAATTAAAACACCGTGCAAGCGAAACAATGTATTGAAAAATGTTACCCGGACTCTTGTCCATCCAAAGCAACGATTTGTCGGTGGTTTGCTCGAGTTTAAACGTGGTCGTCACACAAAATGACGCGGAACGCTCGGTAGACCTTGTTAGGCTGTTACACCGGAAAAACGTGTGAGTGAAGTGACAAAATATATAATGAAGATCAAGGAAGCTCCGTGAGATTGTAGATGACACAGATATCACATGGAAGGCATTTACCTGGAAAAGGTTTTGAAGTGAATGGGCTTGTTTTTTCCAAGGGTGCCGCGATTGTCTATGAACAAAAACAAATGAGTCGATTCAGAAGTGTTTATCGCTATTTATTCACAACAAAAAAGATTTCTTGCGAGAAAAAAAAAAAAAAAAAATTGGGGAAAAAAAAAAAAAAAAAAAGATTCCTTAAGCGTTGAACGATTTGTATCAACTCTAAAAGGTGATTAAAAAAGGCGTGATGTTTGATGAACAAAGTAATTTGCAAAAAAAATACTGTTTCAACGTGTCAGTCCCGGAGATTGATCGATTTGTAAATAGCATAGATAGAAGAAAGATGAGCAACAACATATTATTGGCTATTATTACATATTACATATATATGCTATATTATTGTTGAGTTAGCAAGGAGTTATTGAAGAGTTATTGGGTTACATATACATATTATGGTGAAATATTATTGAGTTGTTGTTATTATTACATATATACATACATATATACATATAGTTACATATACATACATATTGGTTAGTTATTATTATACATACAGTTTACATAGTCATATACATATGGCTACAAATCAACATATACACATACATATAGCCATATATACAGTTATAATGATATAGTTACATATATGCCATACATGTTGGCGGTTATCTAGTTGTACATACATATACATATATACACATCCGTGCAACATGCTCCATTTAGTGTATCTGTATATTCATTCCGTATTTATATTTCATTGCTTGTAAAGTGAAAGTAATAAACTAATCATATTTATTTTAACGCAAATATAACTGGTTGTTCGGCTTACAGAAGACCATCATTAATGAGAATGTACTATATTTTTTAAGTATATCATGCCACTAACTGGTACGTAATGTTTTCTTTCAGTTTCCTGGACGATTTGGATCGTTTGTGCCAGAAGGAGTATATGCCAACAGAACAAGATATTCTCAGAACGCGAGTAAAAACTACTGGCATAGTAGAAGTTCATTTCTCATTCAAGAATTTAAATTTCAAGTAAACTTTTCTCTCGTCTTCTTTTTTCTTTTTACATAGTGTAGTCTGAAAGTCGCCTTACTGTTTCAAGGGGGTCTCAGGATTCTATTTAGTATCCGTGTATAAAGCAAAGCAGAAATTTGACACTTTTAACTACTATGTGAAATTTATATATATTTATATTAATTCTCTTATTTTCAGAGACTTTAAAAAACCTCTCAAAAATTTTAAAGAAATATAAAATGGGTACTTTTTCAAAATTACGAAAATCAAAGTTATAGTTTGTGCATAATTCTGAAGTATAATACTGATCAAAATTTACAAATGTAATGTTACATAAAAGGAAAAAAAAAAGTTTCGTTTTGAAGTTTTACATACTCTTTAAAGACTTTGGAGGGGAAAAAAACTTATGATAAAAAGTTGTAAAATTGAAAAAGTTTAAGGAGAAAAATCTAATAAATTTTGACCATTAATAATTTGTTTGAAAAGTAATATATATATCATAATAAACTTATTTTGAACTTGTGCTTGGTATTTCAAACTAATATGATGAATTGTATTTGAGAAATCCTTCGCGCAATATGAAATGTTTTCGTTTTGAGAAAAACGAAGTTAAAGTTGAAATTAAAAAAAAAAAAGTTGAATGAAGTTTAGTTTTTTCTCGATAACCCTTGAAGTTTTGGTAGTATAGTTAAACGTTTGACTCCAAAATGTTCTGAAAAGAAGAAGTTCTAACATATATACATATTCAAAATTTATAAGATTTTGATGTTTATGCAAGACCTCTTAAATGAATATAATTATTAATAACTTATAATGTTATACATTTATTTATTTTATTTATACTTTGTTATTATGCATCATTTGGAAATTTATTTAAACTGTGGATATTAAAAACAATATCTGTTTTAGATGAGAACAATTTATCTTGCATATACGGTCCCTTTCTGTCAAATTTATCTCGCAATCTTTCTCGCTGCATCCTTTGAATTGTCTACCGGACAGCATTAATTTAAGTTGAAATATAGCTTAAGGATTATTAGTGGAAGTACAATCTCTGAGATAAGACCAGAAAAAAAAAAAAAAACTTGTGTTCAGAGATTAAGGGAATGCGAGAACTGTTACAAAGTTCTCGAGCAAGGCGTCGAGTCGATGTGCCTTGTTTTTCAGCAATGATTTCCATAACACGATCAAGATTGGCATAACTGTGAATCGAGTATTGTCTTTTAATTCTTGGATTATAATTGACAGACCTTTGCTTCATGAAATGATTAAGACTGTCTTAACCAAATGTCTAAGAACCTAGTCGAAATTTCGAATACATTTCCAGTCAAAAAATTGTGCCTATTTATATATCTGTTTATGTTGTAGTATTCATAAAATTTAGAAACATTATAAAATACGCCATTTTCCTCGTGAAAGTTTGAATGTCATTTAGAGTTACAATGTAGGAGACGAAACATGGAACACATTTTACATCAGAAAAAAAAATGATTCAGACAGAAATCAGTAATATTGTAAAATACACTACTTTCTGAAAGATAGTGGAGTCAAAATATAAAATTAATGTTCGAGCGTACTTTTATCGAAAAAAGTGTTCCAATATTTCGGTTTTGCTATATTATTCGTAACGTAAATTATAACATTTCTGATGTAAAAATAATTACTCTGTGTACTTTAAAAATAAGTCAGATGTTCATTATTAAATGTTGTTGTCCCTTCTTTCAAATGCAAATACCTTCAATTTCAGTTGGATGCGAGGATTATAACTAACAACATATATTGAAAATAGGTGAAACAACACATTTATGTAAAACTGATTTCCGAGTGTTTTGTTACGGGAAAAAGTGTTCCATTATTTCAGATTCTATTCTTTAACATAAAGCTTAGGCAGCTTTTACCGAGGCCAGTATCCTACACCTTGAAGGGCACTTTCTTAAATAAATTGACTGGCATATATATCCATTGTCTGAATACAATGAAATACTTTTTTTTTTGCATAAATACAATACAAATTTTTACACGTTACTTATTTGTGTATTTTTCCACAACTAAAATCCAAAACTTTAATTTTTGTTGTAATAAAATCATTTTTCACAAAAGTTATTCAAATCTTAAATTGCAGAGCAGCTTTTCGTCCACCCTGTATATGTCTGTCAATCGTAAATTGATTTTATATGCATATTATTAGAATTTGAGTTGCTCTTGTGTTTGAAAGTGATATAAATTTTATTATACAATTAATTAGTGCAACAAAAAATAGAAGAAAAAACTTAGTCCAAAATTTTCGAAAATTTAACAAAGTATACATATCAAATAAACTTAAGAAAGTTTATACGTTTTAAAAGTTTTTGTATTTTTATCTCTAGTATTTTCTGGAAAGATGCGGTACGTAATAGAGATCTCAAGCTTATCGACTTTTTCTACTATCCGTAGTTCGTAAAATGCTCAAGTAAAACAAGTATATGGTAAATTACAGGGCATTTTTAAACTGGTAATATTAAATAAAATTGAAAAAATAATGAAACATTTTAATTAACATTTGTGTACTGTGACAAAAATATATAAAAAATAATTTGCATTCTGAACATAAGTAATACAAATAAAATTAAGAAATTTTATAAAATAATATTTGCACAAAAACAATTCTTCCCAATGAAAGCAATTATAAAATATATAATTAAACACGTATTACACATTTGTCAACATACTTAAAAAAATAAGCACTTACGAAACATGTGCAAATTAATTTTTCTGTAGAAAATTCTTATCCAGATTCTTCACTTGTTAACATTTGAATGAAAGGTATTTTTAAAGTGGCATATGTCCACTTTTTTGGAAGGGGGGGGGAATGCTAATTTTAGTGAGATATAGATATCCTAATATTTTACTTTAAAAATCGCATATCCAATGGCACACGATTTCTTCATAAATCGATAAGAGAATTACCATTACTTTTACACTGATTTAACTACTCAAACCCTTAAATATCTCATTATAGGAAGGAAATTGACTCATATCATTTTAAAAAAAAACCATTCCTATTTTCCACCTTACATTTTCCCCCATCGACTAAACTCAGTTCTTTTAAAGAGATTTTTTATTAACTTTTTTGTTCCAAAAGCGGATTAGAATGTTGTATTTATGTGTTTGCTTTAATCAATATAAATCAAGTCTCTTTTTCATAGATAAAGTAAGTGCGGATGTCGATGGAAAGATTTATTATAGTTATGAACATAATTTATTAAATTACTGGTAAAAAACAATGTAAAGTTACCTGTAACAATTTGAGGCAAAAGTTTGCAGTTTACAGGGAAACCGATACACCCATATCGCAATCCTTACTGCAAAAAATTGTAACCATTTAATAATTTAAAGATGTAAGATTAGGATATTTTGTGTAGCATTATGAAGAATGTTCACCACAAAAGAATAGTCAGAGAAAATAAGTCAAATAAAAAAAAATTGTTTGTCTTAGTAGAAAATTTTAATTGAATAACTTTACGCTTGCGGGAAAATAACGATTTTTCATTTTTATTTTAAAGAAAGGTTTCTCCCTTCTTTGATTTAAATTATAATCCTTCGTGAAATTTTTTTTAACGAAAAGTTACTTAAAATTATAAATAGTTTAGATTTAAGATGCTTAAAATAGTTTTACAGTTCTAAAAAATTCTTTTGAATAAAAGAAAAAAAAAGTTATTTGAAAGTTTTGAACCAAAATATTTATACAAAAAATAGGGCGAATTTAATTCCTATTTTAAGAAAATCTCAAGAGAAATATCATCAAAGTTACTCCATTTATCTCAAGTATTTTAAATATAATAAAGATGTGCTAGAGTAATAAAGAGGACATTCTACAGATTGTAAATTTCATTTACATACATCGTATCGTGTGTATGAAACGTTTTTTTTTTTTTTTTTTTTTTTTTTTTTTGCATTGTAAATATTTTATTTTTTGAAAAAATTTCTTTAAAAAATTCTGTCTTATAAAAGTTAATTCTTCCATTGAGTTTAGATATCTAATCGATTAATGGTAATTAAGCTTTTAATAGAAAACAAAAAATGATTAAAATTATATTAAAGTTTTTAAGCAAATAAATGCTAATGGATTGCTTGGAAATGTTTAATGTAAGTTTTGTTTATAGTAAAAATATATCAAGAATAATAGATGTAAAGCGTAATAAATTTATAATTAAAAATTCTATTAATTCCCTATCTATAAACCACTTAAACCACTTACATAAACAAAAAAAAATTGGACAGCGTGGAGATGTAAGGAAGTAAGAAAAAAGGCGTATAAAAGGTATTAAATGAGTTGGTCTCTATTAATGAACACAAAAATAAATGAAATAAAGCTACATAAAAATATTTGTTAAGAGAGAGAGAGAGAGACGTGGAAATAAACGTAATCCAAACTAGGTCTAATAGACCCATACGGGAGAAAGGTGCCAAGATTAAGAAGCAAGTTTGCTATTTATACAAAAGTTATACTTTATTGCAGGATGCTAGAACATAGAATAAGTCTCCCAAGGTAAAGCTAGATACGGACTCTCAGACTGTCATAGGTCGGTTCTTGATTGAATTCTAATTTTGCAATGGAAATCTCCTTTCATTTTCATTGATAAATATATATTTATTTATTCTTGATTTAGGAATAAAATATCGTATCGCCAACTAAAGTTAAATCCTGAATAAGTCTTGAATATTTAATATAATGTGCTGTGTTTGTTTATATATAAGAACTATTTAGGTTCTTATATTGTAGCTGCTGTAATTCAGTAATTATTCAGTCTCGGATATTTACCTCTATAGGAAAATGAAAATCCTTAGAAAAAAACTCGAAAGAATACTTCCATTGAAAAGTGATTCGTAAAACTTCGAAATATTTGGAAGACCATTATAAAAGCAATAAAAAGATCGTATCTAGATATTAGAGACACATTTTATTTGTTTATTTATTTTGACATATTGTTTTATTGTAAATTTCAACACTGTAAGATAAGCGTACTTAGTAGCGTACACACCATTAGTGTTGGGCTATTCATTTTTCAAATGTATATATATATATATATATATATATATACAGGGTGCTTCAAAAAAATGTATACACACTTTGAACTTCCATAGAAAATTTATTTACCGTTCTACAAAGTTAAATTTCAGGAAAATAGAAAGCTGAAAGTCCAATGTAATTGAAACATAAATAACAAATGTTAATACTGTTCAAATTGGTGACCTGCAGCATCAATACAATTCTGAGTACGAGTCACCACAGATTCTGTACATCGTATCAAAACGTCCAATGAGATTTCTCTACACACTGCTTGAATCTCATTCCAAAGAATGACACACTTTCACATCACTTTCACGTGCCCCTTGCCTTGAAGATTTGTTAGGAGAGCGTTGAAACAGTTTTAAGACTGCCGTTGATGACTCATCACTTGTAGCTGTTCGAGGCCGACCTGAATGACCTTTATGCACATCACACACTGTTCCATGAACTTCCAATTTGTCTCGTATGCGTGTAATTGTTAATCTTGAAGGTGGTTCTGTATCATACTCCCTTCTCCACTGTCTTTGAACTTCATTTACATTCTCAAACTTCCAGTACCACTTAATAACCTGCTTACGTTCTTCAAAACTCAAACGTACGTCCCCCATGTTGATATTACAAATTCCAACTGATAATATAACATAGAGGGACGATTATGCTGGCACCTGGCGAAGAAATATAACATTAGCCTTGTAGAGCGGGAAAACTACAATAGTTTAAAGTGTGTATACATTTTTTTGAAGCACCCTGTATATATATATATATATATATATATATATATATATATATATATATATAACCTATGTTAAGTTAATCATTTGAAATCTTTAAAAATATGTTTAGAATATTTTTTGAGTATATGCTTTTAATTACAATGAATGTTGGTTGAAACTCGTTTCTTTGTTTATTTAATTTCTTAACCAAAGTTATATGTAACATTCTTAACAAAACTATTTGGTTTGCAATTGATAATTACTTAAATAAAGGGGTAGTCTTTACTACCTGAATTACCTAATATTTCTCGAACTCGTGTGAAAAAATGTGTAACAATAAAGATAAATGAAACAACAAAATTTAATGAGAAAATTCAAAAGAAGATTTGTTTCGTAATATTTTGAAAGTAAAAAATATTTAGAATTAAATTAAAAAAAACTAGTTCTAATTAAAGTTTTCAGGTTATCGTCTTTGGATGCGCAATATTTTTGTTTTTCCATCTAGAGTATAGATGTACGGATATTTAGGATAACCTCTCGATGTACCAATTTCGTGTTTATTTATGACGCACTTAGAAGCAACACGAGAGCTATTGCGATGGAGCTCGTAATTTTAACCTCGGTCAAGTGACGAGGACGACACACTTTCCCCTCCAAACTTCCACACCTCACCTACAAGAAGACTTGGAGCCTCGACATACTAAACACATTTCAGCCAAATTTTAGAATTACTACCATCAGTATTGTTTGAATTACTTTTGCAAATTATCATACTCTGATCTGAATTTGTACTAGAAATTGCTCCAATTTTTTTCTAAAATAAGCAATAAAAAAGAAACTTTTTAAAAACGATAAAATGTTGGATTAAAAATATTTTTGTAACTCTTTATAACGATGTTTTAATAGATGTAATAATAGATGTCTCTTTTACACGCAATATTGGTACTGATATATCACGTACTTGATATATTAGACGCGGCTCCGATAAAATGTGGTCATCGTCACTAACCCCCGACAGGTATTTTACAGGTCCCAGGTTCTCTCCATATCAAATAACGTCTACTGTCACTTTCTAGACTAAACCTGGACTCATCCGTAAAGAGAACAGGCCTCCATTGATCTGACGTCCAGTGGACATGTTGTCGGGCCCACTGCAAACGGTCTCTCCTATGGCGTGATGTGAGCGGCACGCAAATGGCTGGTCGTCTCGCATACAGACCACCTTCGTGGAGCCTTCTGCGCACAGTTGACGTTGACACCAACCTTCCGGTGGCTGCAGCAAGAGAGGATCTAAGATGTGTCGGAGTAGCGGTTCTATTCCTGCGTGCACTTAATGTCAAATATCGGTCATCGGCACTGGTCGTAACAGTTGGCCGTCCTTGACTGAACCTCCTAGATGCCGAATCTGTGGTTTGAAATTGCCTCCAAAGTCTATGAACCACAGATGGACTCACATTTAGCCATCTGGCCACTTCTGATTGACTCTGCCCTGCCTCTAGTCTCCCGATGGCTCTCCATCGTAGTTCTTCAGGCAAATGATGCCTAGAGGTCATTATTACGAATTGGCTATCTCAGATTTTCAATGTCGCAATCACAATAAAATTTGTGTGCTTTCTCTCAAACTTGGACTTTTATGCTCCAGGCAGATGACGTAAGCCGAGTGCAGAGTCACTAATTTGCATATTGCAATTTTACTCAGCTACTCTTAGTGGACAACATATGCAAATTTTGCACGGTTTGGCTTACTTTTGAAAGAGTTATCGCTATTTTTGTGATTTTTCCTTAATTTATGATAACCAGTGTACATTACTGGATTACATAGAGTATAATATTGACTTTTATCTTTAAAAAGATCTCTACGGTTGTTCTAGAAAGATTAAATGAATTATCAATTTCAGAAAAGTCACACATTATCTTTTTTTTTTTTTTTTTTGTATAAATTAACATTAGTTTCTAACTTTTGTTGACGATCTATTAAATATTTTTTGAGTTTTTGAACATTTCTTCCCCTGCGATTCCATTGATTTAAGAAAATCGACATGAAACATTATTTCAACTGAAAAATATTTTGCAGATCATTTCCAACAAATAATTTTCTTCGAGGAAGAGCAATACATATACTAAAAATAAGTATTAATTTTGTTCTTCTTGTTAGTTAATCGATTTTTTTCCGCATAAAACCATTATTTGACATAGTGAAGTAGATATTTGTAACTATTATTTTTAATAGGTGCCTTTTTAAATGAAAATATTGTATAAACTAAGCCTTAGTTTGTAAAAGAATAATTCTAAAATAATAAATAAAAAATAATAAATAAAAATGAAATAATTAATAAAATTCTAAAATAATAAATAAAAATGAAGAGAAAAACATAAAAATGAAGACAAAAAAACATTTTTTTTTATTTTTTGTGCGAATAAAATACCGGACTTCCATAACTAAGCCTCTTATATTTCATGTTTTATATACTTGCATAAGTAATTAGGCTTTTATTAAATAAATATTAATTAAATTAAAATATATCTGTCGTAACTGAAAACATAAAAAACTTCTACTTGTTGTAAAACGAATTCCAGGATAATGGCTTTACTTCATCATAAATTATTTTTCGAATTTGCATCATTCAACGATATTGTAATTCGTCTTTTGCCGCCAAAAAGGAAGGAAGAATTTTTGTTGATGTTCTGAAACGGAAAAATTTGTTTCTAAAGTAACTTATTTATGAAGATGAAAAATTTGAAATTGAGCAATTTTTTTCTTTTATATTTTCCTATTCTTTCTATTTCCTATTTATATTTTCTTTTATATTTTCCTATTATATTATATTATTTATATTTCTTTAGCTTCCATTTTTAAGTGAATAAGGAATTTCTTGGTAAAGTAAAAACAAAAAGTATGAGATTTAATTTTAAATTACCAAATCAATGTAACTTTGTCGTTTTGTAACCAATTTCCACAATTGCCAAGTTTTTAATAACAAGGATAAATTAGTAAATTTGATAAATTCACAAGAAAGACATCAGAGACAGAAAAGCATTTAGTGGACTCCAATATGTTGATATTAAAGTTGTGTAAGGCAGTAGATTTCATAGCCCACAGGTATATAACAGATTCTATACAAGAAAATCAATTCATATCTGACATATTAATTGCTCGAAATGAGTAAAATCATAATAAAAAGTAACTATATGTAGCAGCTTTCTTTTACCTTCGAAGCCTTTCTAAACAAAAATAATTTCAATATAAACTTGAAATAAAAGATTTAAAATTTCATATTTAAATTTAAAAAAATAATAAATAAAATAACGGCTTTAAATTTTCTTATTTTCTTAAAAACGTTTTTATGTATTTCACTTGGTGTGTGTGTCAACAAATTTTCGATCGTTAATTTAGCCAACTTCCCATCAAGCTAGAGTTCTGAAACTTTGGGAATCGTTCTTACTCGCCTAACAATACAATATTTAGACGTTTGCGACAAGTTTTAACTAATATTTTCTTTAATAATGCAGTTTAGCCCAACCACTCGGCACGATTTCAAAAATTGGCACCAAACATGGCGACTTTTTTTGGCTGAGCGTTAAATCCGTAAAACGGAACAGGGTAGCTACATTTGGCAAAATAATGCCAAATAATTCTTGTCGCCAAGGGTGGTTGGGTTAAACTGCATTCCAACCATTTAATTTACCGGTTGAATTAATTAAATTAAGCTAATTTTAACGTTTTTACGTATTTCACTTGGTGTGTGTCTGTCTGTGTGTGTATCAGTGTGTTATCAAATTTTCTATCGTTAATTTAACCAACTTCCCATCAAGCTAGAGCTTTTTTGCACTTTTTTTGCTAAAAATGTACAAAAAAAATTTTATAAATTTATTTCGCTAAAAAATTTAATGTTACCTGAAAAATATTTTTCCCACTCACTGAATCTTTTGAATGATAATATTTCTAGACATGATTGCCTTCGGTAATTTTTTAAGTGTTCTACATATAATTTTTTATTTCATTTCTTATGACTGCCACAAACTCTACACAAAATTTGTATTTAAAAAGTTTATAAATCAGATTAATCATTACAAAATAATAACATTAGCTTGTAATTTTATGTTTACATCATAGATAATTTTGTTTTTCCCTTTATTCAACACTTTTTACTGATGGATTGAATTTGCTGAATTATAGTTCCTTATAGTATTATATAGACTTAATATTATATCCTATAAAATTAACTCAACAAGAATATAACTCATTTTTTTAAAATCAGTACATATTTTTACATTGAAATTCAATTTAAAAATAAAAAGGCATTTCTTATGGAACCAATGGAGATTGTTTCATGTAGATAATAAATCAATGAGATTCTTTCATTTGAATTTATTTTAATATCAGTAATAACAATATATAATATATTTCATAACGCTGTCATTGTTTATTGTTAAAAAATACAACCCGATTTGGAAAACCTTTATTTGGAGAGAAAATATACTCTAATTTGTAACATACGCTCACGTGTGTGTGTAATATTCTAAGAAAATATCTGTGTTCAGAATTCGAACTACTAGAGCTTCTTCTACACGAAAGAGTATTATATTATCAAAATAATACTCTATTCTCTAGATAAGGTTATGTTTTGTATTATTCCATTTGTAAACTGTCAATATATTTATTTTCTTTTGAGTTACCATGTTTTGCGGAAAGTTTTATTTTTTGCTTTCATAAAAATGCCCCTTTAACTGTAAAAATGAACATTAACAAGACTTTTGTAGGAGATTTTTATAATTTTTAAGTTCCATAAAGTCACAAAACATGCATTTGTAGACAAAATGTACGTTAATTAAAAAAAAAAAAGAAAAAAACTTTCTTCGAAGATGTACTGCTTCCTTAAGAAATTGCACTTTTCATTTTAATTCAAAATTGATTTTTAACTTTATATGTCTGCTAAGAAAAGAATTGAAGTACGAAACATATACAAGTAAAAATGATTGATTTAATTGAAAACAAGTAATTCATTGAAGTATATCATGTAATTCATTATAAATTAATTAATTCAGAATGTATTAATAACACATATCACACCATTTTTTTTTATCGATAAAGGTTTTTCAATTGGTGTATTTCAAATATTTCCCTTATTTGATTCTTATTCTTTAGATATTGGTTGAAAAATGTTTAACGAAATAAGAAAGCTTTATTTAAGAGTTTGTGTTTTGATATCTATATATAGCAACAAAAAAAAATAGTACAAATTTTTTAAAAAGGATTATAATTTCGGAAACCATAATTAAAAATAAGTGTTATAAAATTAAATAATATATGTTATTTTCTTTAGGCTGTTTGATGTAGGTGGTCAGCGATCTGAACGAAAGAAATGGATTCATTGCTTCGAAGATGTAACAGCAATAATCTTCTGTGTTGCTATGAGCGAATATGATCAAGTTTTACATGAGGATGAAACTACTGTAAGTATGATGAATTTTAACTGTAACTGTAAAATAAAATAAATTCTTCTTCGTTATTAAGTGTTACTGGAATTTTTCAATGAATCGTACAGATCCAATTAGAAACTCTACTGCACATAAAATTGTTTGTATTTAAACTGACAATGGTTTAATATTTTATATACTAGTTAATGTGTTTTCTGGAATTGAGATATAAAAAAATAGTATTTCTTAAAGCAAATCTGTAAAACTTTAGTGAACTAAATTAATCAATTTTCAAAATTAATAGACCTAAGAAATCTTTCGAGATAATAATAGAAAAAAGTTATGAGAAGAAATTCTTCTTAGAAGAAACTCTTCAGGAAGACATCGAAACTTTTCATTTAGTTATGACAAGTGACGCCAGATCGTCTCTAATAACTCATAGAATTTCTAAGTATGATATAAACCGAATCAATCAATCAATGACTAATAAAAAAAAAGAAAAACTTCAATCGTGACTGAAATGATGGATTTACAAAAAAGGAAATCATTTATTAAAGAAGTAATATTCCTTTGTGGTCGATTTATGGATAAATGTGGTAAAAGGGTAGTGAAGACAGCTATAACGTAATGTTCATGTATTAGCTAAGAATATATTACTTTAACGCTAAAGTGAGAATTGCTATAAAATCTTAAAGAAAGTAATATGATAAAAACTCATTTTGAAGTACGAGTAATTCAAATACTTCATTTATTTACCAGAGAAAATAAGTTTAATAATTCTAAATCGATTTCTGAAACCAGGTTTAAAAAGTACCGAATTTTTTTTAAAAAAATATTTTACTTTGAAGTCTCTATAATGTTGCATTCTTATAAAAACTGATGGCATAAATGGTTCTTTCTTCTCTGAAGCTTTTTCTTAGTTAATTGGAGTGGTTCAGATGAAAAACAACTAATTTTTCACATCGTCCGTGAAACTGTTAATAATACCTTTTCTTATATCTCCTCTTCCTCTGTGGTTTGGAAACACTGAAATGTATTTTCTTTCCCTGATCAATCTTTTTACGATTGGGAGGAATTTCAGAAAGTAAACATCTGTAGATCAGAGTAAATGACGATTAAATCTCATGAATGATGAGAAAAGAAGCGTAATGGCTCCTGAACTACAAAAAGAAATATTTCCGAGGAAGAGTTTATTAAAGATCATTAGGCTCGAAATTCGAATCACCAGTAAAAATAGTCGAAAACACTATTTCAATAGTTAAAGTTTCTTGTGGGGGAGAATGTCCTTTAACAATAATTTATATCGTTTGATAACAATTTAGAAGAATTATCATAAAAATATCAGTGCAGTTTTTTGCGGCAGAGATAGCCGAATGGTCATGGTCTCGAGCTCATGGCTGGCGTAATACTCATAGATTGCGCTAAATGTATAGAGTCTCAAAGTACTCACGTTTGGATGGCGTGAAAGTTTGGAGAGTGGGGAGCCGATTTCAATGTCCTCCTCGACATTTGACAGAGGTTCAAAATTCGTGGTCCTTCACCAATAGGTTTTTAGTTACTTGCAAATGTCACGTTAACAATCAATCAATCAGGATGTCATATGTAATTTTCTAAGCGACGAACATTTCCCAAAATATTGTATTTTTTGTCCGTGAATATTTTGGCTTTAAGTTTCCAAGCGTTTTTTTACCAAACACCCACTTCTCGGGGAAAAAAATTACTTCCATCCCCTTTTCAGGAGGAAAAAAAAAACAAATTCAGGTTTTGAATCAATAATGTAATCCGTTTACCTCCTGCAAGCTATTTGATGTTCTCATACCTACTAATATGGCGCGCGATAATACAACTTTTTTTAACCATCAAACACTGTTGATTATTTGATGGATTTTACAAAACTGAAGAAATCTACTAAAATTTACTTATTCTACCAATTTAAATATTATTTAAAAAACATATATTCCAAGAAAAAAAAAACAGTATAAACGTTAATAATTTTTACAGTAGATAAATCTTCTTTAATAAGCTGGTTAAAACAAACGTTTAAAAATCGTAAAAAAAAATAGTTCTAAAAATATATTTCGTCATCTGGTGGCTAAACTAAAAATTTAAAAAAAATATGTAAAATATTCCTTCTGTCTCTAACATACCTAGCAATTGTAGCTTGAAGAACTTTACATTTTGAAAGAGAGTGAAAATTTTGAATGTCTTTGTGAAAGTCTTTTTACGAAATAAGATATCGAATCGAAATCGAATCATAATTTCTTGAATAAAAATCGAATAATTTTTTGAATAAAAATCGAATAATTTCTTGATTACACCAAATAGAATAAGTCAGTTTAATTGAAAGACCTCAGAGTTTAATTTTATCTAATTTCAGTTTTGAAGAAGTATGTAGGCCTGACCAACATGATAGACGTTATTCATTTATATATCTCCCCCCCCCGGGGGGGGGGGGGGGGGGGGGGGGAGGGGATTTGGAGGAAGCGCCCAGCAGCGCCACTTGCGTAACAACTGAATACATATCAATACATTTAATTTTAGATAGATAACATCTAAAAGATTTTTTAAGAATTTTTCATTAATTATCTTAAAGGATTGAGCATTTAAAGCATTTTTATTAGTTGATCTTGTAACTTGAAACCAATAACAAATAATTAAGGGGTAATTAAGATTTCTAAGATATTTATGTTTACCTGAGTATCTTACTCATCTATCTAGAAATCGAAAGAAGCTTAGTATGATTCTTTTACATTCGTATATATGAAATATTTTGGTGAAATATATATTACAGAATTTTAACCATATTCAACATTATTTCTGAAGAAATAGGCATCGTTATTTTAAATAAAGGATTTATAAATCAAACGATTATTTAAAAGGAAGGTTTTATTATGATAAACGAATAGTTTGTTGCAAAAAAGTTCAATTACAAGGAAGTTTTCTTTCTAGTATCAAAATTCGATGTTACTGTTCAGTCTTCGCGACAGGTGGCGCTGAGGAGTGCAAAATAATGTCCATGTTGTGGGCTACACCAAAAACATTTTTAAACTAAAACTGGAGTAAAATAAAGCTCTACTTTCTCTATCTAAATGAGTTATTTCTATACTGCATGATAGAGAAATTATTCGACATTAGAACTTATTCCAACAAAGAAAACGGAACCTTTGACATGAAATAATTCACGATTTGAACTCGGAAGGGAAAAAAAACTTTTAATTTGAGAAATTCAAGGGAGATTATAATATGTGTAAAAATAGAATGAGCTTTAAAATGGAATAAAATAATTTTTGGAAAAAAATAAAATAAATTTAGTTGTACTTTTTATACTGAAAGTTTAGATATATGTCATTATAAATATATGAAATTATCTGTGTTATTTTTCAGAACCGAATGCAAGAAAGTCTGAAACTCTTTGATTCCATTTGCAACAACAAGTGGTTCACAGACACTTCGATCATTCTCTTCCTCAACAAAAAAGATCTCTTCGAAGAAAAGATTCGAAAGTCGCCTCTCACCATTTGCTTTCCCGAATATACCGGTAAGTTTGGATTCCTTAAAATGCTCTCAGTGAACGAAATTATTTATTTTATTACTTTTTTTAAAAAATATTATTGACAAAGAAATAGCAGCTCTCTCTTGAGAACCGGTTTATTTTTAAAACAATTAGAACTTGTAAGGTAAAAAAAATGTCTTCTAAAAAGTGCTGAAATATACAGGTTATTTTAAACATAATTACAACTCGAAAGGTGAAAAAATAGTTTTTGTTTTCTGAAAAAAATAACAACTCTAAAATTTATATTTGCTTAATAATACCGGTAAATTAAGTAAAGATTAATTAATAACTTACTGCTTCATAATATGGGAATTAAGGTATATGTCTCTTCTTTCCTCTAACAAAACAAAGTATTATTCTTTACTGATATTCAAAAGAACACAAAAATTGTAAATCATAAATTATATTATGTTTCTTGAAATTTCAATCTTAATATCGCATTTCTATTTGTGTACTAGCTTATATTCTTTAAACTATTTTACAGATAAAGATATTTTTAAACATTTTTGGTATCTAAATAATATGGAGTGTTTGATTCTAAATTTAATCAATTTCATTTCCATTCCAAACATTTTTTTCATGAAATTAAAAAAAATTCCTTAAAATGAGACGAAATATAAATTTAGCTTCTTTTCTTTGTAAGTGTATCAGTTATGTTCTTAAGGAAATCTTTACACAGAATGCAGGTGAAAGCAATTTCCTTAATATAAGGACATAGTTTTTTAAAAAAAATTGTTACTTCGAATACTTTTTTCATCCTAGTTGAAATGATATTGAAGCATCTCTTTTACATCTCTTTCATCTTTTACAAATGGACGAAACGTTTGTTCTTATTTATTTGGAATACCGTTGTGTATGTTACGCGGGTCGTTCAATAAGTCCTTAGAAAATCGGAGAGATGACGCTCATAGCATCGAAAAAGGTTTGTTCACAGTATGCATCAGGATTCACTTGACAGCTGTCTCAGTAACTCGTCATGACCATGACACTTTTCGCACTTCAAAAATTCTTCGTCATTACTTTTTCGACCGATGAGATCATTCTAGCCTTCTTTGAAGAAGATTTACCTGAAACAATCCAACGTTTTGATTTTTACTTGATTTCTGGTGCATAATGATAAATCCAAGTCTCACCGACGTTACAACGAGACATGGCAGCAATCAAATTTTAATTCGGCAGCAAATGACTTTCAAATCAAAACTAACTTCTGAATCAATGTCAAATATGATTAAGTTCCGTTTAACAAAGATGATGACAGCACCCAATGGTAAACAACAATTTACCGTAATGATGCCATCTATCTTGAAATACAAGTACTTTTTGAACTACCCTCGCATTATACAATACAACGTGATTCTTTGCAATTTTAAAAACTTTTCCTAGCTAGAGGATGTTCTTGTAATAACTTGTATGAAACTGGAGAAATATTATGTTATTGTCGTATCCATACATAATGAAGACCATGTATTACATAGTTTCATAGACCTGAATGACAGCAATTGCCATATCAGATGTCTTAGGGTTGTAGAAAAATTTCTGTATGGATAAATAAATGTGCTAGACAACGCCAGTTAAAAAAAACGTTCGATAAGGCTCGTAAGTTATAAATATGCTCTGGTGTTAGGGAGTATCCGTGTACTCTATACAATTGATATAATTCCTTGTATTGTCAAGGTAGATTTTCATGCCCTTGTTTATTCTGAGTCTTGCTATTGTGGATGTTATTGATCTGAATTAGCGAAAGCCTATATTAAGAGGGTTTTTTATGTTTGCTAAAAACTCAATATTTAGTCACAGCATTTACATCAGCAAGTGCAATGCTAGGAGAAATTTCTTAAATATTTTGTTCTACCTGAGCTAGCAAGGAAGATATACACATTCATTGCCGTCTGTGTCCACAAGGGCAGGGATCCATTGAAGGTCAAGGATCTTCCTTTTGTTATGGAGTTATTTAAGTAGATCACATTATAATTACATGATTTTTAATCACTTGTAGAGCAGATTTTTGAATCTCAGAAAATAATCAATCCATCATTTCAATCTATGGAAGAATTCGTTAGATAAAGGGTTAGGCTTGGCTTCATTAAAGTTGCACCAGAAGCAACACGAGGACTATTGGCGACAGACCTCGTAATTTTGAACTTCGGTCAAGTTACGAATTAGATAAAGGGGAGAGAGCCAGTCTCCTTGATATTGCAATTAATTTGCTTGTAAAATTCTAGAATCAGTATTGACTTTCTGCGAAATTTTTTCTCCATCTGGAAGAATGAAGAGAATACTCGTACGTCCTCAATTGAGGTTTTTATCTGAGAATGTAGATGTTGGTCGTTGTAGCCTGGTGGTCATAGTCGCGAACTGACGGTCGTGTTATTTACGTTGAGTTGTAGTTTTGAGTCCTGATGCCACTAAAGACTCACTACATAGCATAGTTGTTGTACGTCAAATCTAACGAGGCTCCAAGTTCTTCTGTTCACGTTGTGTATAAGTTTGGAGAGGGAGGCTCCAGAGCTCAGGTAGCGTCCTTAGCACTTGACCGAGTTTCAAAAATTTCGAGATCCGTCACCAAAATCTTTCATGTGGCTTGAAAGTGCGACATTAATGAACCAGTTGACAACTGTTAGATTTCCGTATGAGAGTTTCTGTATCCTATCAGAGGCCTTCTGTCTCGAGATCTTGGACTCTCTCTCTCTTATGACAACGTTGGAGTAATTTCAGATGGAACTTGGTATCAGCAAGTGGTAGTTCTGAAAAAATAGGTTCTTCGAGAATATTCACGGAAAATAGTTTCAAGGAGATTTATTTCCTGATATCTTTTCGTAATTCGAAAGCTGAAGAGAGAAATTAAAGTATTTAAATACAAATATCATTCTCTCAAAAATAATGATATTTCGGCTCACAACATATAAGCGCATGAAACAGAAATTTTGCAAAGAGGTAGCGATTATATCAAAAATATTACAGATACCCGTTACCTAAACGAAACCCTGCAAGGGCTTACCTTCTTTCGGTAAGTACGAGAATCATGACCTCGTGGAACTCTAATGACCTTTTCTATCGCATGGGTTTTACTGCCTTTGGTAAACACGAATGACGTGCCCTCCGGGATACCTTAGCGATCCTACATTTTTTCCGAACCTTCTTCCTGTCAACGAATTCTTACGCTTTTTTCCATGTCCAGATCACAGATACATATGTTTTGGCGCAGTATAGCCAGATTTGGCTCTTGCGCACCATAAACCTCTACTTGCACTTCCTCACATTTAATCGCTATAATGTATTGAGATATCAGGCATTAAAAATACATAATAGTTTTATTCATAAAAAGTCTCTAAAACATTTTATTAATTTAATTATATATGCATCCAATATCAATGCATTTTTAAGCATTTTTTTTTAAATTGGTTATCTTTACCTTATTTTTACTTTGATTCACAGTAAGAGAACAGCAAGATGAAATCACAAAACGTGTCCTACTTAATTAAAAAAATGGTTACTGCTTTACTTTTCACTTAGGGTATTATTAGTGTGGATATATTTTATGAAATAGAAAAGGCAATACATTCAGGATTACCACTTTTATTACAACTAACTGAAAATACTAAACTTACTTGGTTAAAAACTTTAATAAAGAATACAATTATCCAATTATCTATCCTAAGTTTGTCTCTTGCATTAATATTGCCAAAAAAAATTTCAAACAATTCTTAAGTGCCTATTTTTGTTTAATAGTTACTCTCTCCTTTTTTTCAAAAATAAATCTTGGGCACGCTCTCATAAGGCCAGGATCCGATGTGTATACCAATAATATTTCCTTTCCGTAAACATAAATGTGTTTTTTTTTTTCATTCTCTTTTTCCTTTTTTTTTTTATTTAATACTTTTTGGACTATTTGTGACCCCCCCCCCTTTGTTCTGGCTTAGTCGATCTCTAATTTTCCTGTAAGAGCGTAAAAATGTTTTTTATGTTAATTGGACTATAGATAAATATCCTATATAGTTATATCTAGGTAAATAATCTGTATAGTTATATACAGATAACTATACAGATTATTTACCTAACTAACAACTTTTTTTTACTTGAAAATTTATTTTCTGTTCTCTTCTTTACTGGCTGTAATATAGTGATCTCGTTTTTACTAGCCATTTGAGAATTATTATCGATTTTATGAAAATTAGTATTAGAAGCTTCAATTTTTTTAAAATTACAGAATATTTAATTTACATTTTCCTTTGAATTTCCCTTATACTTCGTTTTATCAAAATTAATTGAGTAGCCGCGGTAGCCTAGTATTCATGGTCGTGGTCTCTCGCCCGGCGGTTTTCGTCGAGTCGTGGGTTCGAGATTTAATGCAACTAATGACCCACCGTGTAGCCGGGACTGACGCACGTTAAATCTGTCGAGGCTCAAAGTCTTATCGTTGGCGTGGTGTGGAAGCTTGGAGGAGGAGTTGCCAGCTTAAGTGTCGTCCTCGTCAGGATTACAAATTATGAAGCCCATAATTAATAGCTTTTGTGTTGTATCTAGTGGTACATTAATAAAACCAAATCAATATAAAATAATTGGAGTGTTGGTTTTCTAGGAGACCGGCTTAATCACCTTAAACTCTAATTGGGAAGCTCGGTTTCTTAAGTGAAAAAAAAAACGACACGACAGAAGATATTTAAATATTATACAAATTATTAACATTTCTATCCTTCTTCAACTTCTGACATTTGCCGAATAATCCTGTAGAAGCCGACAATTACTTGGATTAACTAAATAGTGTCCGAGACTCTAATAACGAATTCTCCAAGACAAATCAAGAGCTGAATAATTTTTATTTTATCAAACTAAATTTACAAATTCTCAGCTGGAATGATAGAATAAAAGTAAGCTTCTAATTGCAAGAACAAATAAACACTATGTAGAAGTGAGAAAATGTAATGTAAGTTGTAACTCAAATAGATGAAAAATCTAATAATGATATCTACGAGAGTTGTTCGGAATGTAAGTTCCACAGAATGTAATAACTCTCGCACTCTACAGATTAAATATGTGTAGTATCGAGTCTTCGATGACTAAAGAACGCGTTTAACAGTAAAGATCGTGCGGTAGAAGGCTGAGAAGTGTAAATCTTGCACTAAAGATGCTAAAGACCGCAGAAGGTATCTACGATTGTGAAATTCGTTTTGTAATTCCATCATCAGTCATCCAGTTATGGTGAGAGAATTTCAGCTTATCATCAGTGATACAGTTATGAGTGAGGGAATTTTAGTTCATCATCAGCGATACAGTTATGGGTGAACAAATTGGAGCTGTAACGTAGGCTATAGATAACACCCGTTAGAGACTTTTGCAATGAACTCCCGTTTTTTTTCCCAACTTCTCATTAAAAGTCGTAATAAAACATTTTCTACTCAAAAGCAATAAATGATCCAAATCTGGATCATCTGCATTCATGAACACCTGACTCTGCTATATACAGGTGTGGCAGGAATGATTCCTCTTTGTGAGGTATTGTGACCCATGACATAGATATATATGGGGATTTAAGATCTAGCTGTTTGACGTCCGAGATCTGCATGCACGTGAGTCAAACTTGATATTGGCCGATAAGAGATCCTGACGGAGAGCGAAAGAGGCGATTCCACTAGGAGTGATCGAGAGAAGATACTATTTAGTCTATTTCCTTCTCTTGCTATTTTAGGACTAAATTCATGTGGATATATTTCTATTTGTGGTATTTCTTAAGCTATTATTGTTTGTGACTTTGTGCGAAGAGAAACAAGGTGAAAACACCTTCTAACTAGAATATATCTCATACGATTGTGTAATAAAGAAGTATTTTTACTTAAGCTGTGCGATCCCTTCACGCTACCGATCCATTTCACATATTCTGGGGGTCACGACGTAACAAACCCATCTTCTAATCATGATTAGACGATGGGCTCAAATTGTTCAATTCCAGTAAAATGAGCATGCCAGATTGAAGCGAGAACTAGGATTGGAATAAATCAATAATCCGCCGTGACCTGGATCCAAGTGCCTTTCACCTATTCTTGCACTTGAAACTATGCTTGAATGGGCCAGCATTTTGATAACATGAAGATGTGATAGATGCTCATTGATGGCAACATTCTATGATACTAGCTTACAAAACTTTATATCGCAATATGGTAAATGCTTTAAAGTGCAGGGTGACTATGTCGAAAAATAATGAAATATCTGAAAACGTTACTAAATGTGCAACTCTGTACACATGTATCTCCTTTTTTATTCTGTAACGGGATTTACTTTCCAAATAAATAACGCAAATTGAGGCTAAAAGTATAGAAAATTCAATCTACTTCATATATTTTAGAAATTGATTCTCCTCCATTTTAAAATTTTTTTCGTACACAGCTGTTGTTTATGAAATCTGGTGACCAAAGATGCCAGTTTTTTACATGTATGAAGATTAAACTTTAGATCTAGTTCCAGACATTTTTCCTTTTTGCAAATTGATTAACTTGGATTGCAAACTAAATCCGTCTCTGACTTAAATCTTTTTTCCATCTTATAACTACTAAAATTCTACTTCTCACTTATTTATACATACATTAATTGTCACTTATAAAAATATCCATAGTATTTTTTTTTATCTTTTTAAGCGACAAAAATAATCATGGTTATATTGTTTTGATATCATATGGATTTTTTTATGCAGCCAATCTTAAATAATTCGGCAATCCTGTTTGACTATTTTTTAAAGATTTCACTTTTCCGATGAAGAAATCATAACACTTTGCCATCTGTGTGCGAATTTCGAACCACCTTTTTTTTTGTTAGTATTCATATATTCGAATTTTAGCAATTCAATACATAAATAAATAGAAATGACGAATTCAGTGTGAGAATAATTGGAAATACCAGAATAAATTTTGAATATTTTACAATTGTGATAGAAAAAAAATTGCCTGGCAGAATCTTTAAGATTGTTAATAGCATCTTTATATTTTTAACATGAATACACTGAATAATTATGAAGAAATATATACATTTAAATTGTATAATTTTGATTTCCTTACGAGAAGGGTGAATTACCCAATTTTTTTATTATTATTTTGCGAATAAATTTATATTCCTTTTGTGCCCTCAATAAAATTTATAAAAAAAATTTGAGAAAAAATTATATGATTTATGTGTGTCTTACTTAATTATCGGTTCCAACTTCTATAATAACATTTGTTTATAAATTATGATTATAAAAATAAATGTATTTCATTCCTGTGTTAATGTTTATACAAAAATATTTTGAGTTGATTCTAAAGTATTTTGTTAGCCAAGATTTTGGTATTATTTCTAGCAGGGTTAAAAAATTTTGTAAAACAACTTTAAATAACTTTTACTTTACTTTAATTACAGTTCTTGAGCAAAAAATGGAATTAAAATCTAAATATGATAGATTATTTTCTTTTCCTATTGTAATAAACTTTTTTTTCAATGCATTAAATATTAGTAAATTTTTATTAAAACATGCTCTTTTTTATAATTATATAATTTATTCCATAAGTTTTACTAAATCATCAAAATAAAAAAATTCATCTAATAGTTTAGACAAAATCAATATTTGATATTTTTTGTTTAATGCTTAAAACATGTGTTCTTTAAATGGATATTTTAAAGCTCGTAGAACAAATGTATAGCTACATATTGACGATATATATATATATATATATATATATATAAATTCACAGTTAGAGAGCATTTTAGCAATGTCAATATAATTTATAGGCAATGAAGTCATCAGATTAAGAATGCAAAATTTGGGCTCTGTTATTCTGATTTAGGAAACTATGGACAATATTTTTTCAAAATATTCCTTTATTAAAATAACTGAGGTGTCTTCAACAAGAAAAAATTCATCTATTTTATACAAAATTTGAATATACCTCATTTTTTAAATTTAAAAAAGTTGGGTATATTCAAAATCAGTGAAGTCATATATTAGTATTGTGATTTCTGTATACTTATGCACATATTTACGTGGAGAAAATCGCATTTATATACATGAACCATATTATTAATTATTTAATTATCAATAACTGTATTTACATTTGTAAATCGTGCACTTACTCTCTTGTATTTTTAGGTACATCTTGCATAAAATCCAATGCCTTTATAAGTATGAAAAGCTGCAGTATATTTATAATATTTTCTTAACTGAATATAATTATAATTTCAAAATTTGAATTAAATAGAACTTTAAATATTTTTTTTTCAAATATCCCTTAAATTTTACACAAATATGGTGCTATTCTTAAAATCTTAAAGTAACTGTTAGAAGAAGAAAAAACTACGCTCACTGAATAGGAAATAATTTCATTTGATTATAGGGAAAATATCAGAACTATAGAAACACTAGCCTCTTAGGGAAGAGTATCAGAATCCTAAAAAAAACCCTACACTTTGAGAAAAGCGAAAATAAAAAATTTTTTCTCTATAGTGCACAGTACGCTTGTTTACATTTAAAAAATAAATTTTCTTGCGTTCTATTTATCAAATTCTCCCACATAATACCTCCATCGAATCAGCGAAGTACCCTTTTATTCTTAATAACAAGAATCAACACAGATAAATATCTGAAGCATCTTAAGGCTTCAGTTACTTATTAGTTTTAGCATTGACTACCACATTTTAGGCGAATTGGGAAATTAAATATTAAATTTGTAATTTATGTAAGATATAGATATGGAGGGAGGGGTGTGTTGATAAAACCGTCAATTTCCCATAATTTCCTTTCAGAGGGGGTGCGGAATGCAAGTAACTTTTCTGTCGTTCCGGAGAGCTGTTACATCAAACATTTCACTTCAGCTGCACAAAACTGTTCCATTAAATTAATTAGCCACACCGAAAACGGACTACACTCCCCGTAAAAGAAACTTCAAATGTTGGAGATTTTAAATAATACTCATTTTAATGCAAACGGAAACATCTTCAATCATTACAACAGTAGACCGATTAAACAATTTATAGAACAACACATAATAATAATGTTTTTGTTGCCAATAGCACAGGAGCAAATCTGTTCTATAATCATTTAAGCAAATGATTTTTTCGTAATATTTACTTTTTTTTGTGAGGCAAAGAACTATTCATTTATTTCAAACTTAGCATTTACAAATTTAAAACTTAAGTGAGTGGAGAAAAGATCGTCTGCTCCTCTTCTTCAAATCTCCTTCAAATCTTCGCAGTCAAAATAACGTCAAAAATGACGTAGAAAGTCACCACATAGATACATATTATCTGCAAGCCTGGGTAGACTGGCATTTTGGAGAATTTCAAATCATCACTGAATATTGTTTAATTATAATTTAAATTAATGGCTCAAAATAGCAGAAAAGAATTGAGGATCACTGCGGCAAACATACTATTTGAATTCGATCCAATTTAAAGTGGACAATTGTTTTTCTAAATTTAATTTTGTATAAAATTTGTATCGTGGTAAGTAATATTTATTTAATTCCAAAAGAAAAAATTATCAAATGCATGTGCAAATTTACTTTTATAAAACATTTGTATTGTATCAAATATGATTTTGAAGGAGAAAAAAAATCATCATGTGCTGATGTAAATTCATTTTTAAATAAAATCTATATCGTTTTAAGCAAAATTTACGAAACATTTATGTTGTATAATTTATTGGGTTCTAAATAAACAACAGTCAAGTGTGAATGTAAGTTTATTAGTATAATTAATCAGTAAGTTTATTAAACATGAGATCTGCATCGTATTAAAAACATGTGAAACTTTTTTTTCAGGTGCTCAGGAGTACGGGGAGGCGGCGGCCTATATTCAGGCTCAATTTGAAGCGAAGAACAAATCCACTACAAAGGAAATATACTGCCACATGACATGCGCCACAGACACAACCAACATTCAGTTTGTGTTCGACGCTGTCACCGACGTCATTATTGCCAACAACCTCAGAGGGTGTGGTCTCTATTGAATTCCTTTATTTGCTCATCCCTTTCGTTTTCTATTGCTTGTCTTAACACCCTAAAAGTCCCCTCGCCCCACGAATGGTGACACACTTTTTTACTTTTCTTTCGTTGGAAAACTGCTAAAAGAAATATTCATGAAAACGCAAAAAAGGAAAAAAAAAATATTTCTTTACTTTACCAACAGAGACCACTGGCTGTTTCGTTCCCCCCCCCACCCCTTTACGCCAAATGTGTAAGATGCTTCGTAACCTCTCGATTCTGAGGAAATCTTATAATTTCTTGCTCCCAATGTTGATGATGGCATACTGCTAGATATGAGCAGCCATATCTTTCAGAATTTACGCCTTTCAGTGTATTATGTTCGTTGCACAATGTGATTTTTGTAATCTTTGGCTTTTGCCCTCTGTCTCACAACTCACATAACCCTCGTTGAAAAAAAGCCCACGTTATTCGAAGTTTTATATACTCGCCTAATCGAAAGACTAGTGCACAATTCCTATTTACCACCATTAAATTACGATTCGATGAAGAACTTCTTGATTTTTTTTTTCCATTTAAAATTAAACGATGATGATTCCCGTCATCGATTACGGATCTGAAGAACCGCAGATTTGATTTGTCTGTGGTTTTATCTGAACTTTGCGTACTTACGTCAAACCAAACCACGACGGGCAGTAAATGCTCTATCACAATTTTCTCCCCTTGTTAATAAATATATGCGATGAAGTATGCAATGTTTACAACCATTCTATATACATATACATATATATAACAAGAAACATATAAAAGCTTATTTATTTAAAATTGAAAAAAGGCTATAATTGCATTTAAATATTTGTCTCTTCCGAGTGAATTGAACGCAATGCACACAAAGGCATGAGCAATGTGAAGTAATATTGAGCACGAACTGATCCAGAGGCAGGAAGCTCGCTTTGGCGCGCTGCAAGTTGTTTTTTTTACAAAAAGACTCTGCCACAGGTCATGAGCCCCAGACCTGTGGTGCGACTTTTTGTGGGAGGTGTACGGAAACATGAACAGTGTAATTTTTTTCTGTGGAAGGTGTGTATGCAAAGCAACAAGTCAGATATTTCACTATTTGTACGTTCATCCAAATGTTTGTTTGTTGTATTCAAGATCGATGATGATGCTAATATTTCGTGTGTGTAGTGGAGATGCATTTTTGCTATGCATTGTCTGTTTTTATTTGTTTAATCTGTTTTCATTTGTGAATATTGTGTATTATATATATGTATTTACCATGGAAGATCTAGTTTCTGTAGGTGCCACAACTGCATTGGGTGGCCACTACGTTTAATAGAGTGAAAAGCAGTCTCGGAAACCCCGTGCAGTTTCCTCCAGCGATTGTGATTATGGATTTCTCAAACTGAATGTAGGACGGATGGTGATGTGGTGTGTGGTGCAGACGTTGAACTCTTCATTAGTGCTACTGTGACGTCACCAACCGCACAGAAAAGACACTTGCTCTAGAAACTAACGTTTAGAGGGAAGATGGCTTTTTAATACCTACAGCAATTCTTCATGATGTCAAAAGGACATTAATGCACCCACCAGCGCTTTGAGCCACACGATTCAGAACTTTCCTGAACTTGATAAACTAACTACTGACGAATGGTGACGATATTGTTGTATTATCGTATATCTATGTATTGTCCTTTTGAATGATATACCAATTTTATTTTCATGTATGAAGGTATCTTCTGATGCATCGGCGGATATCTTAGGTTCTTTAATTTTTTTTCTGTTCTGATTTCTATTCTCAGCTCAGTTTATGTTGGTTTTAATGAGAATTTAAACCATTGTTGGATTGAATAAAATCCAATACTTGTGTCAAACCGTTCTTGCGGTTGTGGTATTCTTGCGCTGAAATTTCCCTACGAATACATTTCTTCACTCTCCAATTACGAAAGCTTTTTCCCTACTGTAAGAAACAACATGCACTTTTCCTATTCAAATTAGCCAATGGCGTTACCCAAAACGAATTCATCAACTAGAGCAGTGCTTCCCAAAACCTATTCGTCCCTTCTTGTATTAGATTTCATAAGTGTACATATACTATAAAAAAAACTATTTATTTGCATGACTTTAATGCTTTTCTTAAAGTGTTTATCATTCAACTGAAGGAAAATGGCTCAGGAAGAACCATTTTCTAATTTTGTCTAACTGTATAATCCATCAGGATTTGTTATTAACAAACTATCTATGAAAATTCAAAAAAAAAATTACAATATATGTTTAGTTTTACAATCTAGTAAGATGTTTTATGCTTTTGATACATTTAAATTTTTTTATTTAATGAATATAAATTAATAACTTTTTTCTAGATAAAAAAAAAACGCTAGAAACCTCTTGTAAAGTCATGGACTATAAATTGAAGTCATGGAAGTTTTCATATTAAATCTTATTATCATAATTTTTGAGAAGCACTGTCCTAGATTTACATAAAAGTAGTATAAAGAAGTTATTTATTAAAATAAAATCTCTTTTTTTTTTCGAACTTTTCTTCAGCGACCTCATTGGCCTTAGATACATCCCATTTTTTTCAAATGGTAGAAGGAGATCATTTATATGTTCTAATTAAAGTACATCTATTCTAAATTTTTAAGAACTTTTTTATAAAAAAAAAATTTTCAAATTGTATTCTTTTCAAAGATCACTTGAAAAGAAGAAAAAAAGAAACGCCCAATTAAAACTCTTCTAAATCAAGCATCTATTTCAGTGCATCAAGTTGAGTTTCAACACAACCGTTCACTGTGCTCAGAGAAAACCTTTCCGGCGTATCTACTATCGGCCACACAAAACCAGTAGAAATATTTAACAAAAAAAACCCAGCTTGAGACGTCAGAAACGTGGTCTGTTTTGCACATTGAACAGTGGCACGAGATTTCAACTGTACAACTTATGTTTTCTGGTATGCAGTATCTGCAGTTTTTAACTACAAAAAAAAAAAAAAAAAACCATACAAAAAATAAGTGAAGGTAAGCGAATTAGTCCTTGCAATTTCTTGCAAGGTCATCGCTGAAGAGTTTAAAGGCGGGAGAATTTCTAACAAGAAAAAAAAAAAAACAGTGAGTTGGGTACTCCTTTTAAAAAATTCTTTGAATACTTTCTTTGAGTCTGCACATTGAAAAAAAAAATGAATCAAACCCCAATTATATCTCACAAAAATATAGATGGTGATTTTCTCGGGAAATGGAGAACGATCTCATAGAGCTTTGAAAAAGTATCAAAAAAAAAAGTCATATACTTGTCTTAGGAGTAAATACTGTGAGATCGGCCTCTTGCTACTGTGTATATAACAAAAAAGTAGAAGGTTATAAGTTTCCTAATTGTGTGATGGATTCCATTCACCATCTATTATATTTCGACAAACCTTTTTCTTCTTTATTTCTTTTTTGAAATCTCACAGCTGACTCTCCGATGCTCAATGTTCTCTTAGTAATTAGATGATATCTCAGTAAAGGATCGACAAACACTGACAAAACTGCTTGCACACAGGCAAGTGAGAAGGTAGTGGATTGTGTTCCAGTACAGGGAAAAAAATACAAGTTTCCTGATTTTTTCTCGATTTATTTACCTTCCTCATTCCAAGGCAGGGTGCTTCGACGTTTCCTAAAAACGGTCCTCAGAGCCGCATTCAACGGCCTGTCGAAACTTGGAATGTCTTATATAGCCGTATAACCTTCATACCCAACCCCGAATACCCTTCCCCCAACCCCACGTAAATATTTGCTGATAAATAAACCGCTTAGCGATGCAACGAAGATCACGAAAATCATATCGCTATCACCCGTTGCATCAATTCTCGTTTGCAATGGAACTATGATAACTGATTGATTTATTGCTAATTCATTTTGATGTACATGCAAGCCTATAGTTTTGTGCAATAACGTAAACAGCTGAATAATTCGGTGTCATTGTGAATAGAGGTTTCAAAACAAAGATGTACTTATAAGGCGAAGCAGGAACAGAGAATTGTTGGATCTGCTTTGCCTTATTTTAATTGTACTGTCAATTAAAAGAATTTCTAATCACAACACAGAGAGTGTATTTATTTTTTTGCTTTTTGGAGTGGAAGATTACGAAGTACACACTAAACATAATCAAATGATGTAAAATGACATACATTAAATTACGAAAAATACACTATCAGAACAAAACAATTAATGTGTGAGTCTATCTTTCAATTTTTTTTTTCTCTTCTTGAAAATAATAAAGTTCGAAATGGTAGAAAATAGTAGCAAATTAATTTGAATACTGTGTTGTGATTAGAAATCTTTTAATTGTACTGCCAATTAAAAGGATTATTGATTATCACAACACAGGAAAAACACTTATATTTGCTTTAAGGCTTCAGTCTACCGACCGTTTTAATTACAGAACTTAATGTTAACCCTATGGAAATTCAATTACATCCCTCAAATCCTTACTATTTTATTTATTTGAAAAATGTGCATCCAAAAGAGCAAAAAAGGAGGCAGGTTTCTGCTGCCTTGGAATTTTTTTTTCTTCCGATTTTTAAAAATGTTTCTACTCTTTAT
This sequence comes from Nephila pilipes, assembly GCA_019974015.1. Classification (NCBI taxonomy): domain Eukaryota; kingdom Metazoa; phylum Arthropoda; class Arachnida; order Araneae; family Nephilidae; genus Nephila; species Nephila pilipes. Next base: position 170,425 of record BMAW01118709.1, read on the forward strand.
CTTAATGATACCTTTAAAGGTTTTTCTTTCTTTAAAAATATCCTAAAATGTTTTCAAAAATAGGTAAAAAAAAATGTAATTCCTCAGAAGCCTTCATTATTTTTTTTTTACTTTTTATCGTGCTCTTTTTTAAATTCCTACTATTAGCTCACGCTCTCTCTCTCTATATATATCTTGTTCAAAATTTTAATCGTTAATAAAATACTTTTTATTCATCCTCTCAAATTCAAATACATTTTTTAAACTTGCAGTGGATGACACTTGATTTTAAATATTAATTCATTTAATTAAATTTAATTGGGGAAAATGCAGTTTGGCCCAACCTTTTGGCGCGATTTCAAAAATTGCCAAACTTTGCAATTTTTTTTTTTTTTTTTTGGCTGAACGTTAAGTCCGCGAAGAGGACCAGGGTAGCCACATTTGGCAAAATAACGCCAAATAATTCCTGTCGCCATGGGTGGTTGGGCTAAACTAAATTCCAATCATATAATTTATCGGATGAATTAAGAAACAAGCCAATGCTTCTACTATGTCATTTTTCTTACAATGGCAAATTTGGTAGAGCGTCGGCGTAGAATCTTCATGCCTTCGTGTCCAATCTCGTCGAAGCATAAAATTGTTTTATTTGATTTTCAAATGATTAATTTTGGTTTTGTATGGGAAAAAAATATTTCTCTTGAATAAGATATTTAGCAGGATATAAATTATGGAATAAATACCGTCAGTGACGAAGCATGTAGATAGCTGGAAAATTTTTTTTCTTTACCCACTTAATATTGTGATTCTGTCATATGTATATACATATTTATATTAATTGTAATTATTTAATAAAAAGTAACTAAAATAAAAAATTTTCTTTGTTGATCTATGTAGGAATCGACTTTAATTTTTTTTTTTTGGTATTACTTGTTTGCATGTAAATAGATTAAATAGTAAAGATTTGAGGATGGTATAATAAGAAGTTTACAGGATTGGTATGAAATCAAAATGGTCGGTATACGGTAGCCTTAAACCTGAATTTTACAAAATACACACCTAACGAAAATTAATGTTATTTTTATACTACAATAAAGATAATTAAAAAAAAATTTTAAGGAAAACTATAAGGAACGGTAGGAATTGAACCATAATGGGTAATTTTTTAGGGGCTTTGTGTTGTGAGTGGAAATTTTTTGATTATACTATCAATTAAAAGAATTTCTAATTGCAACACAAAAATTACTTTATTTTCTAGATAAATGTTTCTAAAGCGTATATCAAACGCACATTAAAGAAATTGTTTTACTGAAATCACTAAAACTGTTGAAACATTTTGGCCATTGGACCATTTTTATGATTTACTAATTTTTAATATCCACAGAAACTGAATTGGGTACCATAAAACACGAATGTTTCTTTTAATATGTAATTTACTCATTTTAATAGGTAATTACATTAGAATAATTTGGGTAAAATCAATGTTTTTCTTATAAACATTTTTTTACATTATTATTTATATAAACTTAGGGCTAATATCATCTATCAGTGCAGTGATGTGAACTCCTTTTAAGCGTTTTTCTCAATCATTTTCAAATAGTCATTGAATTATAAATTAAAATAAATTTTAAAATTCTATGAGGGATTTTTTTTAAGTATCAAAACTCATTATTTATTTATTATCTGAATGTTAAGAATAGTATTTATACCGGAAATAATAATAATAATAATAAAAAAAAAACAATCATTTCTTCAAATTTTAAAGATAGTTTGAATTAATATTTAACTGCATAAGTACAGCTAAATAATAAGCACACCTGTGTAACTAATAATCTTGACTCATTTCACGCCGCAATTTTTATCCATTTAAATTAATTTAAAATTAAAAACTGAAACTTTTTTTTTTCTTTCCAATTGTTCAAAGTACGGTTCATTAAAACTAAGCTAAAATATTTATGTGAATGGTTTAGAATAATGAATATGAATTATACAAAGCCCCTGAAAGTACGTTCATTAAACCTGAGCTAAAATATCTATACGAGTAACATAGAATAATGAATATTATACAAAGTCGCTCAAAGTACGTACGGTTCATTAAACCTAAGCTAAAATATTTATGTGAATGATATAGAATAATGAATCCTTTACAAAGTCACTCAAAGTACGATTCATTTAATCCAAGGTAAAATATTTGTGTTAACGTTATAGAATGATGAATTTATACAAAGACACTCCAAGTATGTACAGTTCATTAAATCTAAGCTAATATACTCGTATTTATGTGAATGATATAGAATAATGAGTGTTTGTTATATAAAATCACTCAAAGTACGTTCATTAAAGCCAAGATAAAATACTTATGTGAATATTATACAAAGTCACTCAAAATACGATTCATTAAAACTAAGCTGAAATATCTATATGTATAATATGGAATAATGAATACTATACAAAGTCACTCAAAGTACGCATGATTCATTAAAACTTAGTTAAAATATTTATGTGAATGACATGGAAATGAATATTTATATTAATATTTATGAAATATTGATGAAATATTTATGTGAATCTTTTTCAAAGTCTCTCAAAGTACGATTCATTAAATCCAGGCTAAAATATTTTTTGGGAACGATACAGAATGATGGATGTTATATAAAGTCACTTAAATTACAGTTCATTAAAATCAATCTAAAAGATCTATATGAATAATTTAGAATAGTGAATATTATACAAAGTCCCACATACTCGAAATACACTCATCAAATCTAAGTCAAAATATTTATGTGAATGATGTAGAATTATGAATGTTTTACAAAGTCACTTGAATGTTTTAAAAATTCACTCGAAGTATGAGTAATTAAATCCAGGATAAAATCTTTTCGTGAACCGTATAGAAAGATGAACGTTGTACAAAACCACTCAAATTACAGATAATTAAAATCAAGCTAAAATATCTATATGAATAATTTAGAATAGTGAATACTACACAAAGCCACACAAATTCGAAATAGGTACAGTTCGTTAAATCTAAGCTAAAATATTTATGTGAATGATGTAAAATAATTAACGTTATACAGTCGTAAGAGATACATCTAAATACAGTTTTAAATAAAACAAATCACACAAAGATGTTTATCTTTCCAAAACTTCCATGGTTGCAAAGAGTATCTTCAGTAACGCTTTTGTGTAACAAAATTTAAAATTTAATTAAAATAGAACAACTGGAGTTTTTCAGGCAAAACATTGTTGTATACTGAAGTGTTAAAAATTCATTTGCAATTAATATGACATCATACATCAGTGTATATCATTCTCTCAGTATTATATTAAGAATAACATAATACTGATTAGGTTAAAATTACTGAGCACATATAAAGAAGGAAATATGAAATATATAGGATATTCAAAAATTAACAAATAAGATTATTAATCTCTACGATAAAAGCGTTTTAAATACTTTTTGTGGATATGAATTTGACAAATTTAAAAAAAACCCACTAGTTTAGAGTAATACAATACAATCCATATATTGTTGTATGTGTTAAATGATATTGAAAAAATTTTTCGAATTGCATAACCTGGGAAGTTTAAGCACCACATTTTATTAACTTTTAAAATATTAAGTAAAATATTTACGCAGTTTTCGAAATTTTATGAAATTGAGAAATCAACTATTTTTTTAGAAATTTTCAAAAATTGTTCAAAATTACTTACAATTTAAATTTAACATTAAATACTATAAACTCTGAAAATATTCACTAACAAAGGCTAAAGAGCTCACTACAAAATATGGAATGTACTGATTTAGAAAATATTTCTCAATAAATTAAATTTAACAGATCTTTTTTCTATGCTGATTCGGGGCATTTAATTCAGAAGTAGCGAAATAGGATCAAATTTGGAAATAAGAATTAACTTTTTGCATTTCGGTAAAAACATTCTAACATTACAAATTATTATTATTGAATTATGAGCTTTGAAGTGTAAATTACAAAATTTAATTATTGAAAGAACCGTATGAATTTAAAGAAAATATTTAAGTAAAATATAAAATGCAACCACAAAATCCTTTTTTGAACGCTATCAATACGATATTTCTAAAATCATCAAATCTTGTGACAAGTAAATGGGGGGGGGAGCATTTGGTTTATTTTGTTTGTATTTGATTAATTACAGTAAAAAGAAATACATCTCAAGATAAAAGTTACCTCTAATCTAGAAGCTTGAAGAAGATTTAATTATTCGAAATATCAAAACAAAACCCAACAAACAAAACAAAATACTCAATTCAAAAAAAATATATTTAAATAAAATATGAAAAAATCAATTGGAAGTTCTTTTCTCAGCATTGCCAGTATGAGATTTTTTAAGTCATCAAATCCAAAAATAGTTTAAACATTTTTCTTGAAAGTTAAAAAAAAGAACACTTTTTCACTTATTTTTCTTGTATTTTCTTAATTACAATAAACAGAAATACTTCTCGAGTTTGAGTTTACCTTTGATTTAGAAACTTATTAGCCTAGATAATATCATAAATAAATATAGAAAAGATTCTTACAATTTTTTTTAAGAAAATTACGTGGTTACTAAAAAGCTAAGAAGAATTTTTTTGGAGAAAGGTTCACATGCCAAGGACTTGGGTTTAAGAAAGTACAATAACATTTTATTGTAATGTATACTTATACTTGGAAACTGTTACCAATATTAATTAAATGGCAACTACTACGGTCTTAGTAAAATTAAGCAAGAGCTAGTCAAAATATCAAAATTTGTGCATGATACAATGATGCAAAAATAATATTAAAAAATAGCTTGAGAATCGATTTTCTACAATACAATAATGGAACATACTCAAACACACATAAGAAACTTCTTAACTTGTTTTAAAAATCATTACAGTCCTCTTTTGTATTTTATTTTACCCAATAAGTCATAGAGAATTTCTTTTTTATGGAAAAAAGAAAAACAATACATCGATAAATTACAATCCAGGAAAATGTTTGTCTTTTTTTTTCACCGCATTGTAACCTTAATCATTCTTCCTTTTTTTTTTTTTTTTTTTTTTTTTTTGGAAGCTTTAAATTAGTGTTACAACACTAGGAGATCTTTTCCAGGAGAAAATGATTTTGTGAATATTTAGCCTTTCATGAACTCTGAAGTCTCATTTGTACTGCTAGCATATCTGTCTCAACTCTTATTTGACATGAAATCAACAAAATAATAATAAAAAAAAATTCAGAGAAACTATAATCGAATGGATTTTATTTATCGCAAAGCTTAATATAAGAACTCGCCAGGCTTCCGCACGATAGCCATTTTGCATTTGAGAACATAATAATAGTTCTAAGGATCTTTTACTTCATAACTCAAATATATACTATTGTATTAATAGGAATGCAATAAATTGCATTCGAAGGAAGGTACGAATCTGTTATAATTTTTTTCCATTCTTAAACTTTGATTTTGATTTTAGTGATTCATCAAAGAATTTTCATATCTTTAAAAAATACTTGCTAAATCGAAGGCGGATATAATAATAAACTGTAATGTGCTCAGGAAGGGGGGGGGAAACGACTTCATTTTACAACGTTTTTATGTATTTCACTTGGTATGTGTCTGTCTGTGTGTATATCAGTATGTCATCAAATTTTCGATCGTTAATTTAACCAACTTCCCATCAAGCTAGGCTCTGGAACTATGAAAATCGTCCTTATTCCCCTAACAATGTAATATTTAAACATTTGCAACAAGTGTTAATGAATATTTCGATAATTGTTTTAATAATGCAGTTTAGCCCAACCTCTTGGAGTGATTTCAAAAACTGCCAAACTTGGCGAACCAGGGTAGCCACATTTGGCAAAATACCGCCAAATATTTTTTTTAAATAAACTTTGCAACTACATAAAAACGTTGGTTTTTATCTCGAGTTTTTTCTTATTCTAATGGGTGAACTTTAGGCTACATTGTACAACAAATAAATATAATAGTCTAAATTTTGAAAAAATTGAATATTTCATAAGATTAACTTTACGTTTAGGAACACAAATTATTGGTAAAGCTATCTCTGCCTTATACCTATTATGTTTCGAGGCTGTGCATGTTAAATCTGTCGAGGCTCAATGCTCTTACGTTGGCGTTACGTAGAAGCTTGGAGATGGGGTACCAGCTCAGGTTTCGTCCGCGTCACTTGACTTAGGTTCAAAATCACGGGGTCGGTCACCAATAACCTAATTATGCCTAGGTTCTAAATACGACGTTAATAAACTATCAATATCCCTTTACTAGTGTCATATCTTGATTTCACTAGCATATAGCATCGTGTTAGAAGTTACTAATTATCTCTATATGAAACAATTTATTTATGCATAATTATGCTCCATACCTTATCTCCTATTCTATATTCTAATTAGATCTATGACTTTACGAGAAACTCACGTGTTTATAAAATGTTTCTAAGTTTTCAGAATATATTTTGTATAATAATCGGGAGTATGCGGCATGGTTACTTGCAATATTTGAACATTTTCTGGCAGAAAATGTGATCGTAGAACGATTGAAGTCCTTTAATAGAATAATCGCCTTTCTTTCTCACACTCTTTGAATATTCGTATTTGATGATCTATCTTTTAACTTTACAAATGCAAGGAAAAAAATTGAGTCAAAGAAGAGAAAGAAAGAGTTATCTTGATAATCTTCGTAACATTTCAAGTACCTATCACAAAATTTTGTTTTGGCTCTTAACTGTGTTTAAATAGTTTTAATATTTTTTTTGTAGCAAAATGTCATTTTATTTTGGAAAATGAGACCTCAACAAAATTAATTATGAAAAGCGAAACAAAATAAAAAATTTCAAATGAGTACAAATAAGTTAGGCAAACTCTTTATATTTCATTTAATTCACAAGATAAAAAATGTTAGATAAGTTTTTTTTTTACATTTTAACACCGATTCGGATATTGAAAAGATCAAAAACAATAAAAAAAATCTGTTGAGTTAGATTATAGAAATCATGACACACAATTTAAATCTTACACTTTACAAAATTTATGTGGATTTTTTTCGTAATTTAATAGCATTGAATTTAAAAATGATGGACAGCATAGATTTTTAAAAAATACACAAATTTTTCTCATGATTTTAAGCAACATGTATATTTATTTAATTAAATACCTTTGAAGTATTGGACAGAATGAAACCTATAATTTTAGTACTTGTTATTAGTTGTTAAATAAAAAAGTGATAGTCAATGGAAAGCAGGATATTGTTCCTTTCGAAGGAGCATAAATTTTAAGCAAATGGCGCTTCTGTTTTAATAATTCTATGACTACATAACAACCTGGTAAAATACAATTTTCAATACCATAACAGTAACAACAAACTTTATTTTGCTTATTTTAATTTTCAGTAATTATATAATTAATATATTTTTATCACTATATTTAATGACTAAATGCAATAAGTTTTTGTGTGATGATTTTTCAAATAAAGATGTATCACCGATAAAATAATACTTATAGGGAGCTATTAAAATAATGGAAACACCACAAAAGAATGCAAAAAAAGTTTGTTAATAAGGCGTAGGGCCACCTTTGACATTTATAACGGCTTGAAAACATCTGAGAATAGAATTGTACAAATCGTGTGTGATGTTTAAAGGATTATTACAAGATTATTCATAAATATATTGGGAGAGTTCAAAGAGAGAGGATGATGGTGGAGAATGGCTGCGGGCTCTGCTTTCTAAAGTAGATTAGAATGGCGCAATAAAAGTGGTCTGTGAATTGAGACGGCCGTGGGAGATGCGTGATTTCATCTAGATGTTCCTCAAACCATATCTGAACAGGTCCAGCTGTATAGATTGGACAATTATCATCCTGAAAGGAGGCATCTTCTAATGGAGATAATATTTGCACCATAGGGTACTCCTGGTTGGATAAAATGCTCACATACACCATTGCAGTTACTGAGTCCTCTACGGTTATGATAAGGCCTGCAGAAAGCCACGAGACCGTAGCCCAAAGCTATTTCCCTGCTTCAGAGTTGAAACAAGACAGTCTGGATAATAAGCTTACCCATAAACTGGTGACCCGTTGAAGGAACAAGAGTTGACGACTCATGGAAAAACTAATTGGATGCTGAGGAACTTACCGTCAAGCTTTGAAGCAAGCTGGAAAGATATGTTGACCGTCTGAAACTCCCTGAGACATGTGAATTGGTAACGTCTCTATCTACGGTTCGAACCTCTGAGGCAGGAAATTGGTCGGTAAAATTTTTCTTTTTGTAGGTTATAGTCACTTTGAGGTATCGATTTAGCCACGTCTGGTTCTTGCTTCAGTGTCCTTTATATTCTCACACTCACTCAGATTGAGATGTCGCTTGAAGAGGGTACAGTTGCTTAAGGAAGATATTTGATTATGGAAGATATTTGCTCCTGTGCGATTGGCAACAAAAACATTATTATTATGTGTTGTTCTATAAATTGTTTAATCGGTCTACTGTTGTAATGATTGAAGATGTTTCTGTTTGCATTAAAATAAATATTATTTAAGATCTCCAACATTTGAAGTTTCTCTTACGTGGAGTGTAGACCGTTTTCGGTGTGGCTAATTAATTTAATGGAACAGTTTTGTGCAGCTAAAGTGAAATGTTTAATGTAACAGCTCTCCGGAACGACAGAAAAGTTGCTTGCATTCCGCACACCTTCTGAAAGGAAATTATGGTGAATTGACGGTTTTATCAACAAACACTCCTTCCTTTAGATATAAACTGACCTAGTTGTTGGAAACAATATAAGCGATGATTATTTGTCCATATTACTTTCTCCCATGCAGCTTTCGAGAAGTCCATTTGAGACGATGTTTTGCATTCACATCTTTGACAAGTGGAAATAGTTACTTTCCGTAGATTTGTTGTTTGTGCTGCTCTCTTCAAGCGATAATCCTTTATACAGAAGTCAGCAGATGCTTATTTAATTCTGCAGTTACTTTGGCTGCAGTTGTCTTGTTTTAGATGCAGCAATCCACTTTAATATCCGACGGTCTCTCTCAGTCAACAGCCGATTTCATCCGAGCCTGACAGATGGTGTATGTGGTATGCTACCATAAGATTCAAAATTATACCGCGAGAAACACCCACATTGTCAGCAGTTCAGGTAATAGATGCTCCTGTAAGGCGAGCTTAAACAATTTGACTTCTCTGAAATTCTATAAGATCCGACATCGAGCACGATTAAGAAAAAACAAGAAAGCCCTGAGTTTCATAATAACTTTCATATGCTACAGCAATACGTGGCGGCTTCCTACTTTATTTTTTTGACGTCATTTTGACTGCAGAGCTGTAAGGAGATTTGAAGAAAAAGAGCAGATGATCTTTTCTCCACTCACTTAAGTTTTAAATTTGTGAATGTTAAGTTTGAGATAAATGAATAATTCTTTGCCTCTCAAAAACAAAAACAAAAATAAATATGACGAAATAATTCGAAATAAAAACCAACGTTTTTAAAAACAACGTTTTTATATGGTGGCAAAGTTTATTTAAAAAATTATTAAAATATTATCAAAACTGTTTGCAAATATCTAAATATTGCATTGTTAGGCAAATAAGAACGGTTCCCAAAATTTCAGAGCTCTAGCTTGATGGGAAGTTGGTTAAATTAACAATAGACAATTTGATGACACACTGATACACATACATACAGACACACACCAAGTGAAATACATAACAACGTTAAAACTTACTAAAATTAATTAATCCGGTAAATTAAATGGTTGGAATACAGTTTAGTCAAACCACTCTTGGAGACAGGAATTATTTGGCGGTATTTTGCCAAATGTTGCTAAATTGGTCCGCGAAGCGGATTTAACATTCAGCCAAAATGAACTAAAAAAAAAAAAATTTCCCCAATTTTGGAAATTATTCAAATTGCGCCAAGTGATTGGGCTAAACTGCATTATTTAAAAAAATATGGGTTAAAACTTGTCGCAAACATCTAAATATTGCATTGTTAGGCGAGTACGAACGATTCCCAAAATTTCAAAGCTCTAGCTTGATGGGAAGTTGGTTAAATTAACGATCGAAAATTTGATGACACACACACTCATACACACACACCAAGTGAAATTCAGAAATACGTTGTAAAAATCGTTTGTTTAAATGATTATGGAAGAGATTTTCTCTTGTGTGATTGGCAACAAAAATATTATTATTATGTGTTGTTCTATGGATTTTTTAATTGGTCTACTGTGGTAATGATTGAAGATGTTTCTGTTTGCATTAAAATGAGTATTATTTAAAATCTCCATACTTACTGTTTCCAGTTAATAAATAGTGATATCCAGATCGTTAGGTAATAAATATGAGACCTGTTCATAAATACTATTCATATTTATAGATGTTTCCATTATCTTAAAAAAAAAACCATGTACGTGGTAAAAAAGAAATTGATATTATTTTGAAAATTATTTTCCGAAAAAATTAAATTTCGCAATAAATTTGGACTAAATTACACAGCTTTATGCGACATGTAGACAAAAATCAAATTTTGCAGGGAGATTTATTTCTCGTTTTCTATTTAAAGCTAAATTCTCTTTTGGAATTGAATGCAGATATAAATCATGATAAACCAAAACAGAAGATTTATTATAATAATAAAATAAGCGATAAATGAATTAAAATCAAAAAATAGAATTAAATATTTTGTTTTACTAAAACATGTAAAATCTCTACCAAACCTTCGAGTTATAACTTGTAGTAATAAATTATCATTACAATCAAAAACGAATGAATTTTTTTTATCGAATAATTGTTATTTCTTTTTGATATTTCTACTTATACAGAGAAACATTTTCTTGGAATTTACAGAACTATTACTGCCACACTAGTAAAAATACCAGTAATGAAATATTTGGGGAAAAATTAATGTGGTTTAAAATTATAAACATAGTTCCTAGAGCTTGTTTGATGGAAATTCAGACAACTTCAACAGATAAATATGCAAACCTCTTTTTTAAAAACTGCGAAATTGTTATTTATTTGGTCTCATAAAAAGATTAATAAGAGAGCATTTTCGATTTTTTTTTCTTGGTAATTTGTAGCAAAATATTTATGGTTCGAATTCGGATACATTTTTAATTAATCGTTTTATATAAATATTTTTGATCTGAAGCGTATGGAAAATATCATTATGTGTGCACTTCTAATACCAAAAAACAAGTTGCTTCTAGATGGAATAGTCAGACTGAAATGATATTTGAAAGTAAATTAGTACACCCCAGCAACAAGAAATGAATAAAAACAGAACTTAGGTATGACAAAATTTATTAGTGAAAATACAAAAATTGTTACATCTCTCAATGACAGATAGTAACAAATGAATTTGCTACTATCTTCTCTCAGTTGGTAATCACAAATATGCAAAATAATTAAACAAAAATTACGTCGATTTTTTTAAAAATCAGTTAGGAAATTAATAAAAACTAGTTCATTTATTGATTCATTTCATTATTGTGAATAAATAATATATATTCTCAATATTTATTGATAGTTGTGATCATCTGATAGTTGACCAATAAAATTGGTTTTTCAACTTGATGACATTGAATTACAATGTTTGCACACTATTCTTTTTTCATGCTTATGAATAAACGTAAAAAATACATTGATTTTTTTTTTTTTTAGTTACACGAGAAAAATAAAACCGAAACAATATGAATTCTTTTCACTTTTAAATTTTTGTTTTACAATCAAAAGTTATCAGGAATCTTTTATATCTAGTAATCAAGATCCATTTCTAGAAATTTAGTACGAGAAAAATAAATCCCATACAAGAATATATAGCAACAAATAATTTCTTTGTTTTTAAGAACTTAAGCAGTCTACATAGTTTTTCTACTAAAATTCCAAAAAAAATGAAGTTTTCACTGTCTACTTGTAAACTTAGGCAGGCTACAGATGCAACAAATTTTCAATTCTATTACGGACTTAAAAGAAGCATCGACCATAAATCTCGAGACCAGATAAAGGAGAAAAAGTTTCATTGAATTATTTAAAACTTTATTTTTTTTTCTCCCAAAATTACATTTATACAATAGGAAAAAATCAGTTGAAATTAACAAGGAATATACATTAAGGAAGCATATTTAATATATGACTCGTTACTCCATGAGATAAAAAAAAAAAAAAAAACGTAAATTTTTCAGTATATATATTTTACAATCATTCAATTTACTTAGATAGATTATGCCCCCAAATAACTTTCAAATGAAAATTTTAACCTTTTTTTTTTTATTAATATTCTTCTAAACAAATGAAAAGTTAGCTAATAACTAAGAAAAAATTATTTATAATATCTGCAATATATGGAAAAAAAATTATTTGGAAGTCCAACTATTATTTCAATTTTAATTCTCAAATCATTACTATTTGATCTATTTGAATGCAATAAAGTGCATCTGAAAGAGCAAAAACTAATGAATGCTTCTGTGGAATTACTTTTTCCCTCTAATTTTTAAAAATATTTTACCCTTATCTTAATGATTTGTTTGCTAGTTGTCTGATCTTTAAAAACATTTAAAAATATTTTCAAAAATCAGTGAAAAAAGTAATTCCACAGAAGCACAGAAGCATTCGTTATTTTTTGCTCTTTCAGAGGCACATTACTGTATTCAAATTGATCAAATAGTAAAGATGTGAGAATTAAAGTCGAAATTCCATAGGATTAACATTACATCCACGAAATCAAAATGGACCTTAACGCGTAATCGACGAAATGACATAATTTTAACAGATTGATTTTTCCTAACAAAGAGAATGGGAACTGAAGCATTTGTAAAAAAAACATCCTCAATTTTTGAAGAATGTCAGATAAGAAAAATGTTTCTCTCTCTCTCTCTAAAAAAAAAAAATCTAAAATCTCTATTTTTTTTTTTTTTTTCATATTTATACTCATTAGCTTTACTAAAAATTCTCTAATTTTGCAAAATATGAAAGTATTCATTTCTTAACTACACCTTTCAGAGACTAATAAAATGAAATCATGTAGTAATCATAGAAAAAACTGCACTTGTCATTTCGGTAAGGTTATCGTAAAATATCATCATGTAGAATATAATTATGAGATAATAGAGATAGTTTTTTTTAAAAAAAATTCTTTTTGAAATTACGGGAAAATATCAAAGGTATTTTGAAGTTATTATTTTGTATTATAGAATTATTGAAACTTTTATATTGCTGCATAAATTACTACGTTTTTACATTACACTTCCAAGTGTTTTTTTTTTTAAATAATTTTTTCAAGAGAGAGAAAAACCTCACCTTCATACATCTTTTCTTTCTGCGTCGTGGCGCCATCTATTGTATAACATACTTTTAAGAAATTGAATTCTTTTCATTTATTACATTGGTTGAAATCAAAAAGTTCAGCACAAAGTATTTCATTTCAGTTTGACCATAAACAATTATTAGAGTATTTCTGGATAAAGTTGTTTCAGCAATTGCAATATGTTACCTATAACAAGCTGAATAATCATATTGTGTAATAGAGAGTTTTGTTCTTCTTTTTCTAGATCCGAATTCCTTTCAAAGAACTGTATTCCAAAAATACTTATTTGCATCCTTTTGTACTCCCAATAATATACAAACAATTATGGATATTTAATGCAACTTTTTAAAAGTTGGTCTTAATTAAAGATGCCTTAAATTAAAGGTGTGTGTGACTCGATGTATATATACGCTGTAACATTGACGCATAAAGCACCTTTGTTTGTGGTAGAATGTTGTTTGTTTGTTCGTGTTGTTTACTGAACGAGGATTGCTCTGTCGCGAGGATTCCCCCCTAGAACAAACCAGTGATCCAGCATAATTATAGTGAATTTCTTTGAAAGGAAGATTATTTATTTAAAAAATATTTTTAAGTAATTCTAAGGGTAAGTGCTTTCATAAGAATTTTAATTATTGTTAAATTAAATGTTGATTAATTTTAACTTAGTTTTAAAACAGCATTATTCCTTCAGACTTATTTGTCATTTATTACACTGTTTTTTATAAACTAAATATTACCAGTGCAAGTACAAAATAAATTGTTTTGGAATACAAAAAAATATGTGTGGTCCTGAAAGGCGTAAAAATTGTTTTAATGAAAATTTAGAATGAAATCATCTTTTTCGAAAACTATTCAAAAATAAAAATTTTAAACGAGGAGTTACAGAAGACTCATCCGATTCACTCATAGTACGTGGGGTGGCTATTAAATAACGAGAATGAGGATGTAAAACATGTTATTTTGATGTCATACATATTTGCTTATTATCACTTTCAATATACACCTTTCCTTTTTCCCTACAATGCTTCATGCGAATCTTATATTATTCAAAACAGTGCTGGAAGTCCACTTTTTCTTTCACAGTTTCAACGACTCAAATCTTGTTCCTTTTAATGGAGATTTCACCTTAGGAAATAGATAGAGGTTGCATGACGAAAGATCCGGTGAATAATGTGGCTAGTCTAAAATTGGGATGATGTACGTGGCTAAAAACCTCTTGACAGACAACGTGAAATAATTGTTTTGGTGTAACAATTTGCCGTACGGATTCCCTGTCAATTCCTACAGACTCAGCAATTGCACAAATACTTAAATAACGATCATATCGAACCAAATTACCGATTTTTTTCGATATTGTCATCCGTTTTTGAAGTGGAAGAGCGACCCAGACGTGAATCATCTTCAATGTCATCTCGACTATCTTGAAATCCCTTAAAACCACACAAAAACACGTGCATTTGATGAACATTCATTGCCATACATTTCTTTCAATAAATTATAAGTTTCAGTAGAGGTTTTACCAAGTTTCATATGAAATTTCATTGCTCACTTATCATTTTTCCGCCGAAACAAAAAAAAAAAAATTCTATAATGCGTACGAAGACTGCTGCAATTTGGAAACTAGAGGAGTGGTATTCGAAAGAGAGGGCTTCACAATAAACAGCTGTCGGTCGCTGGCCTTTGGTGCATTTGTAGTAGCCTCAGTCTCGTTGTTTAATAGCCACACCTCGTATAACAGGAAAGCTCATGGAGGGGTACTTTGCCCTTTAGGAAGATAGAAGCACCCAATACACCATATATACATAACTTGCTTGTAGACAAACATTACGAGTCTTACGTATGACAAGAAGAAAAAAATATTTTTGACCAGTACCGATTGTAGTTCTGTCCTGAACTCTCTCGACCATCTTTTAAGTGGAGCTTGATAGAGAAGACTGATTTGTAACATCTCATCTCGTTCCTGATTTATTGAGAATTTTTATCTAATGGACTTGGTCTAGTCTTCGACCCATTCGCTTCTGGGTCAAAGCTTTTCTGCAGCCAAACTGGCTGCTGCTATTCCGCGTCATCCGCGCATTGTACTCCCTCTCTACGTCTAATAATGCACACTCGCGTTCTCCAAAAAATTTGTTGGTTAAGTATACATTATGTAGCGTCTAATCACGCAAGTCGACACACGTACTTTTTAAGAGGAATTGAACTTTCTGAGCAAGATTGTGGAAGAAAAATTGTGACAATGTACTGTTATATTCCCTAAGCAATGAAGATATAATGCGAAAGACTCATAGTGGAATTTTCTTTGGTACTTTTATGTATGATAAAAGTTTATATTCTTGTTCAGATGGTCCAGCTCCGTGGGCCACAGGTGGATACCGGGCGAAGTACGTGTGGCCCGCGGACGGGGGGTTGTCCAGGCCTGGACAGGACCACTTGGAAAAAATCACGCACCACCAACAATATTCTATATTTTAATTGTTTTAATGGTAAATTTTTGTACAAAAAATTGAAACCTAGTTTCTGTGACATGAAACCGAACTTCGGAGAAAATGAATAGTTAAATTTAAAATTACAAAACAAAGTTCTGCGTTTTCCATGAAATTTTGAAACATTTCTTCATCTGCATCCGGTTTCCACATTTACATGGTTCAATGTTCAGTTGCCGTTTTTATTTTTGTGTTGGACGAAAAACCAAGCAGCACTGCCAGTGTAGGCTATGAAATTCATGATTCCCAAAACCTGTTGACAAAATTTAAAAAAAAAAATCACTATTCACTATTTCAGAACACAATCAAAATATGAAATAAATTTATTTTACAATTGCAATATCTACTAATTTAAGTTATATATATATATATATGTGTGTATGCAATGATTAAACTTAAATTTTTAATAATTTTCACTGGAAAACTAATTTTATTTCCTAAATTTCCCATTCTCTAACTCAAACGTAAAGAGTTGATTCTTATTTTCTGATCCAATTCCAAATAATCTTTTTATTTATTGGATCACGTGATCATAAAATCTGTTGAATCAAATTTCACATAGTCAGAAATCTATCGGAAATAGTCCTTTACTAGACTGATAGATGTCATCAATATCCCTCATTATTCCTTCATCTTATTCCACTTGAGTATCATGTGATTTAGAAATATATCCCTTAAGAATCCCCATTATGAATGAACATGCACGGAAAAAATTCCTGTTTTTCTGCTCTCTTCTGATACAATCAAGACGGCAAAGCTGCTACTCTTGCTTTCTCCGATTAAATTATGTATATATATATAAACACCTTTATAGTTTTCAGATGGATTATTTAATCAATGAGATTAACTGATATGAACAAAGAGAACTGCATTTATTTACCAACAATTCCATTCAACATTAATACATAGTACCAGACTTCTGAATTTATACATATATAAGAAAAATGCTTTTCAGTTGGCGTGCTTCGATATGCATTTGTGCTGTGGCATAGAAATTAGCTGTGAGTGGGTTTCAAATATGTCGCGAAAATTATTTTCCTCACATGACAGAAGCAATGTAAGCTCTGTTGAATTATTATAGCAATATCGCTACGAGGTTGGTTCAAAAAGTACTTATTTTGGGGGCAGAGGGGGTTGCTAAGACAAGTTGGTATTACCATTCTTTGCTGCCACGTGTTAAACGAAGGCAAAATGAATGTAGCACTGTTTCACTGGTTAGTTTTTAATTGGAAGTCATTTGCTGAAAAATCAAAATTTGGTAGTTGACTAGTTGAGTTCTCACCTTCGATGAGATTTATCATAATACATCAGAAATCAAGCAAAAATCAAAGCAATGGCTTGCTTTCGGTGAATCTACTCCGAAGGAGATTGCGGTCTTATCGTTGGAAAGGCTATGACAACGATTTTTGGGAATGCGAAACTCTTTACACTCATGGACTTCTCAGAAAATGGGAAAACGATCCAAATGAATAAAATTTCAATGAGGTACACCTCACCCACAAATAACTTTTTGATTCCCCATTGCCCCCGTTCTCATATTTTTAATACTTTCAGTAAATGTTTCTTTTCTCGTGTAAAATTATTTTAATATAAATATAGAGGAAATACTATTTTCAAACCTTTTCCTTGTTTAGCTCCTTTTGAACCAAAAAAGGCATGTAATTTCAAAAACTAATTCTTCTTCAGAAATTATACCATCCAAAAAAATAGCGAAACTCAATTTTTATTTTATCTATAAACATTTATCGATGTTGCGGTTTAGTGATAATTAGCCGTGGCATTAATAATGTAATAATAAGATTGCCGCTCAATACGTTCTTAGAAATTCCAAGAGATGGCGCTAGTAGCATCGAATATGGTTTGTATTCTTGGAAAAGCGTCGTGACTCCCAATACTGCCAAGTATTAGTTACTTGTATTCAAGATCACGAAGCCTTTCTCTCCACAAAAACTCTCCGTCATAACTTTTCCGGCCGATGAGACCATCTTCGCCCTTTTTGGAAAAGATTTCCCAGATGCAACCCAAAGTTATGATTTTTGCTTGATTTCCGGTGCATAATGACGAATCCAGGTCTCACTGATGGTGATAACTCCACGTGGCAGCAATCAAATTTTGACCTGGCAGCAAATGAATACCAATTCAAACCTAACTTACGAATCAATGTCACATATATTTTGGCTCCGTTTATCTGATGGCAGCACCCAGTGGTAATAACAATTTACCTTAATGATTGCCGTCTGTCTTCGAATACAGGTACTTTTGAACCACCCTCGTACATTCGATTGAACTGAATTTTCTGTCATAATATAAAATTATTTCGTATTTTCGAATCCTGCATTAAAATTTGCTTTTGGACCTCTGCAATTTGTATGTTACACTGATAGAGAATGGAATAGATTATACGCTTGTATTAGATCAAAAGGAAAATTCTGTCCGTTTGTGAAATGAAAGATAATAATTCATTTTTCATACATTTCGTAATATTTATTGCACAATACTATTTCCGTCGTAACTAGGATTCCTCTAGAAACATTCCAGTTGGGTGCGCCTCGTGAGTTAAGTGGGGAAAATTTGCTTAACCGAATGGTCATTAACACATCTCTGTTTGTCTGTCTCTCTCTGGAACGAAAACAAACCCGTTTTGGATCGGATGATAATTGGTGATGAAAAATGGTTTATTTTCGAATGCATCATTCCCAAAAGAGCATATTTGAAGCATGAACAATATGCCCTCTCAACCTCTAAATCGAGATTGAGCCTGAATAAGAGATCGCTGTACATAGTGTGGGACAACCAAGAACCAATACATTTCGAGCTTTCTGAAACCTAACAAAAAAAAGCTCAATTCGGAGAGATATAGTCAGGAAATGGACGATTTAAACAAAATACTGTTAAGAAAAGAGGCCTGCGATGTTCAAAGTGAAGCTCATTATATTTCATCAGGATAACGCCAAACCACATGCTGCGTTGGCGATACGCCAAAAAATCGCAGAGCTGGGAATTTCTGTCGCATCCACCCTACTCTTCAGAGCTAACACCCTCTAATTTTTACTTGTTTATCTCCCTACAAAATTTTTGAAAAGAAAAAATTCCAAGACTGACGCACGTGTCAATCTTCGCCTGTAAAGACAAGGCATTTTTTCAAAAATGGTATTCACAAATTACCATCACGCTCGAAAGAGAACATAAGTAAAGACGGAAAATGTATTGTACAGTAATTATTATTAAATGTATGAAAAATTTATTATTTTCGTTCACTTCACAAAGAAACGGAATTTTCCGGCAGACGAAATACAAAGTCCAATTGATTTTGTGAACATCTTATGATAGATTTTCAGTGAAATCTCTGGAAACGTGTAACTTATTAACATGGCTTCTTAAAGCTATTATAAAAAAAAAAATTTTTTATTTTGTCTTATAAGCTTTTATTTCAAAATAGTTGGAAATGTGTTATTGTAGAGTTATAAATTTTTGAGTTTTAATTTGTTTTAATTCAATAGCTATATCTTCAAATCAACAGTGTCAATATCAATCATTAAAAATCATGCTTGAATTAAAGCTGCATCTATAATATTTTTTGCTGTTCTAAGAAAACTATATATATATATATATATATACGGGTTTATATGGGTTTATTTATAGCATGAAAAATTCCTCCTAAAAATAAAATTTCCTTATTTTTTTTTTCTTCTTTCGAATCAGAAAATTCATGTGATTCTTATATATTTTAAATTATAGCATCGTTATTTTTTGTGGTGAATTTACAAATATGAATTAATATTCAAACATACTTACCCCACCACCAATAGCATTATTGTAACCATCTTCTACTTTAAACTGACCACTATTTCTGCTTGAAACACTACTGGTCATTGCTATTCCGCCGAAGAAGAAGAATGCGGCATAAAAGATGTAGAAAACCATTTCCTGAAATGTATATATTAATTTAATAAAACTCATCACAAAAAGACAAATTTATTATTTAGTTACTATTAAATTATTCATATTTTTATTACATGTCTTAAATTCGAAGAAAATTTAAAATATTAAGAAATACATAAAAAAATATCTTAAAACCTCAATAATACGTCCTGTTTCAACAAATAAAAAATTCCTCAATTCGGGACAGACTCGTGATCGAAACTAAAAGCATTTTATATTCGGTTTGATTTATTGATCCATATTAACATCACAACAGAAGCAACACAAGTGCTAGTAGAAATAGATGTTCTTTTTGAATTTTATACTTATACATATGCAAAGAAAGAGGGGGTAGGCAGTCAACTCTCTCCTCTTTTTAATTTCCATTCCATATCATTTTTTTAAGCATAGAAAATGTTAAAAAAATCTAACATAGGTTAATGTGGACTTATATTCATTTATCATGCTAAACATACAATAAATTAGATAACTTTCATTTTAGTATGTTATTTCATATGCTAAATTGTTTCTTTAATTAAATACAATTGGGGTTAAAGTACACAATATGAAATGTCTAATATAATATGAAATATTGCATGTCTTATCATTCGCGAACGGATTGCTGAAAGTGTGTATGTTTAAAAGTTAATTTTCCGCAGGTACCTATCTCAATATTATGGCCCTTAATAAATGGGTCGCTAACGATTCGAGCGATTAGAAAATGCAGCAAAGATTTGAAATTTACTGTCCACTTTATTAAAGGGAAAAAAATCCCCTCTTTCTGAGAAGAATTGTAACTTACGAAAAAAATATATTACCAATGACAGAGCACCAAAATATAGCTACATAGCAAAAGGATTATGGTGATTGCTAAGTGGAATGTAAGAGATAATGCCTATTATTTATTTTTAAGGCCTGGGAAAACAATAACTTCAGTGTCCTATTGTGGAAGCGCACGGAAACTTATCCAAATGGACTCTGCATTAAACATGAATCTATCCTCCGCCATGATAATGCTCAGCCCTTTGCAGTGCAAATAACCGTACAAAAGCAAAATGAATTGAGAGCCTACAGCATCCCCCGTACCCACTTTGATCTTTCACAGACAGGTTGCCATTTATTTCGCAGTTGACAAAATGAGGTCTTTCGTAATGTTCGAGTTCGAAATGTCCTTTACAGACTTTGTGTCCTCTAAAGATCCTGAATTTTTCGAAAGAAGAATTAATTTGTTGGAGTGCGTTAGCAAGCGTATTTTTATTCTGATGGTGCATATTTTGATCAATAAAACGCTTATTTCATTTTAGAAAATCCATTATTCAGTTTCTTTGAATTATCCGACATTTCACACCACGTGACCTAATATATAGAGTGATATACGCAGGTCTATCGTCTGTACATTTACAAATGCTGGACATCTCTTTTAAGAAGTCGGTGTTTTCCCTTTTGATGGAAAAAAACAAAACAATTTAAATTTTCTATTTGGAATATAAACGTAAAATCTTTCTTCTGAATTTGTAATTCAGGTAATGTGCATATATTTCAATTATCTTTGGCTTCTGGTTTCTTAATAAATCAGTATTAGAAGTTATTACAATGAGATGAAATTCCTAGAACAAAAAAAACAAACAAACAAACAAAACGGGGAGTATATAAATCCGATTTTGAGAACAAAATCTAATTTACATTTCTTGTAGTAATTTGTTGAAACATTCTTCTCACTGCATGTAATTTTCGATCGGATAAACTATATTATCACTACGAAAATTGTTAAGAATTTTGTGAACATAAAATGCTGCCCGGCGATTAAAAAATAAGGGGGAAAGTCAGAAATATTGCGATAAAACCCTCATGATAGGTAAATCTACTTAGTTATAATGAGTTATTTTTAACTACAACTTAATATCGAGAAATTTAATAACAAGTATTAGGTGTTATACTTTTATTCAGTGAATTTGTGTTCGAACGAAAGAACGAAAAGAAAATCTGTGAAATCGACAGTAAAGAGGTCATGTGTTATTATTTGATAATTATTGAAGTACTTTTAGAAGAGATCTTGAAAGTTAGCGATTTTATTTCGAAGAGTATGATACAGAGCTAAAAAAAAAAAGTCAATTGCAAAATTACAGAGTTTAGACATATAGTGATAATAGCGCTATATTATGAAGAAGAGAAAAATAAAATTATGCACTTAAACCAACAAATTTACAAAACATAAAATTTACATCTATTGATTTATAAAATAATATGTGTTCGAAGTATACGTCTTATGTAAGCTCAAGTATTTCAGACGTAAAGCATCTGCGTTTGTGATAATCCAGTCTCTCATATATATTTACACTGGGCAATGGAAAGCTGTATAACTGCTAATTTAAGTAACCACATAAGGAAGTAAAGTGAGTCAAATCAAGAGTTGGTTGGATGATCTTCGAGGCTATTCCACGATAACTCCATCACAAATGATATCGCGATCGAAATTTTCCAATAAAAGGTTTTAATCTGGCATCATAGCACGAGGATGAATGCCTCCATGCTGGAATCACCCAGAACACGATGGACTATGAACAAGTCCTCTAGAAATTCAATAACTTTGGTTCTCAATAACATTCGATAATTTTCTCATAATAAGGTCCATTTGTAAAATATAGGTGTTAATACGCAATTGTTCTAAATTCTGCACAAGATATTGAGCGAATACCGCACGTGATGACGAGTTTTAAGTGATATGAAATGTTTTCAAATACCCAATGGGGATAATTGTGTTCGTTAAACATCCCATGTCAATTGAATTTCATTTTATTTTACCTACATAATTGTCCTTCAAGAAATTTAACTGTATATCCAAGATATTCAATATGGAATCACACCTGTCGCGTAGTTTCTGTTGATCTCCTGTGTTTAATTCTTGTTCTAGAATTGTTTCGTCAATTCAACCTGATTTATGCAAAAGTTGTCATTTGCTGCCAAATTTTAAGCCACGAGTTGCAATACGATTTCTTATGTTTCAAGATAGATTTGTTAGAGAATATATCGGAAAGTACAATGGGAACACAGGTTTTATCTACATCTGAATCGACATGATCGGCGGCGACTTACATTGCTCTTAAGCCACTAAGTAACATTGTTGATTGCATACGCAGTAAAATTTCAGTCAAATCAGGGAATTGTAAAGAAACTGCCGCGCTGCATCTTTAAGACAACAACAGTATCCCCCTATAGAAAATTGACATTTTCCTTCTTATTATTATTACTTCTCATTTTGAACTGGTCAAGGGAAAAATCGAAGTTTAATTAATCTATCCGACATATAAGATAAATTCTTTTCAGGACACGAATTTATAATTTCTCATTAGTACCATGAAGCGTTTTAAGTCGAAAATACCATACACCGGTTTTAAAATTCAGGGGAGTTTTCATTTTTGGTTGATTCTTTCTAGAACTGTACATATTTTGAGAATATGATGTATGTACATAGTTTGATATAATAAAAAATAAAAATACCATTTAACTTTTACGGTAATTAGTCATGATCGAAAGTATCGAAGACAAACGGCTTATGGCGCTATGTTTAATATCTGATGAAACTGCATGACTACTTTAATACAGGCAAACACACTGCTTTCACAACTTAAGCATTCATAATTCAAACATAATTCACTGAATAAGGATATATAGCTACACGTACTGTATATATCAATAACGAATTGTTTTCGTAAATGCTTGTATTTTTTAAAGACAAAAATATATTAGTCTTAAGACGTTGTTATGCAGATTAAGGTAACCAGACGTCCCGATTTTTATCAATTTATCCCGCGTCCCACGGGGTTTTAAGAAAGTCCCGACTTTTAGAAGGAATGCACGACAAGCAAGGGAACGGCTGGAGAACGGAAAGGGAATGTACGGTTTTCGGCTTCCATGTAGCTATTTCACCAGGATATGAGCTTTATATTATTTTTGTAAATTTCATAATGTTAAACCTTAATAATAAGAATAATTGTTGAGAACTTATTATCAGGAATTGCTTACGCCTTGATCAGTTGCTAGAATACCACCACCATTTTTTAGACTTAATGAACAGTTACCTTTTTCGGCATTGGCAGCGACGAAAATATTTTGTAGTTGTAAAATGAAGAGAGAACTTCCACAAATTTGTTTCTTAAGGCGACATGTTCCGTTAGCGATCTAGCATCATTTGAAACATTGTTGCAAAGGGATTACATCTTAAACAAAAATTGGAAAAGGAGGGTAATTTTGGAGGAGTGTTATTGGTCGTCCACGAAGTAACGCCTTCACAAAAAGTGTTTTGTAACTGTCTCTCATACGATATACATCGCACTGTGTGCTAGTGCTAGTTAAAATGATGTCAGAAAATAAGCTATTTAGAGGATTGATCTTTGTAATTAATTTAGGTACCTAATATATGTACCTTTTTAGGTACTAAATTTTTAATCAAGACTCTCCCCGTCAATGGTGTCCCACTTTTCGAATGTCAAAATCTAGTCACCTTAAAGTATATCAGTTTTTTTATATTTATTATATGTTTGTGAAATCAACTTACGTATGTTGTAGCCCACAATCTTTCATCCGTTTTCTTTGATAGCAAGCAACATAACAAATGCAATGTAGAAGCAAAAAATCCGCTAGCAGCGACCACAAATAAGAAGGTATCACTGTTTCTGCAGTAAAATCCTCCAATTTCTGAGTTAGCTTCACTTGCCAGATTTTGGCAGTTCGATCCGACCAAACATAATATTAACAAACCGAACGCCTGTAAGAGAAAGAAATTAAAATTTAGCACAAAATAAGGGGAAATGAATTTCATTGAAAATAATGACAATCGGTATCATAAGAGAATATTTAGACATTACTATAAGTTATCCTTTTATCACTCCATTAATATTTTAAGACGTACAAAGTAAGTTAAAATCTGATTGATCATTTTTGTTCTGTCTAAAATTTGGCTCAGATGATGATGATAAACAGCTGGTAAATAAAATGACAAGAAAGATTACATGAAATTGTTAACACTTGAATAGGAAGAAAATTAGTTTAAAGGTCAAGAAATTAAAAATTTTAAGCTGAAAGTTTAAAAAATGGACATCAAATTATTTTAGTTTCGTCGAAATATTTAAACATGAATTAATTCATAAGGCTTTTTCCTTGATTTGTATGCTTATAATGTATTTTTTTACTTCTAATGAATATACGCAGAGTATCTAAAGTATTTTAAGACTGATCTAACAGAATCTGCTCATGGTTGATTGGTTTTATTAAAGTCACACAAGAAGCAACACGAGAGCTAATTGGTGGCGGAACTCGTTATTTTGAGCTGCGGTCAAGTGATGAAGATACAACGTATTGCGTTGCATCTGTTGTAGTGAAGTGATATTTGGAAAAAAAAAGATGGGTAATAAAGATATGCTTTAAAAGTGACAAATCTGCTTGCAAAACGCTGGCGGTGAGGATCGAATGTGTTTTTGTGGTTTAGGAAATCAAGAGATGGCAGAGAGAGCGTTACAGATGCGGAATGAGTTGGTCCAAACTCACCAAAGGCGAAGAAACTCTGCTTCAAATATTTCGAGGAAAGAAAAATCTAGTGCCTTTTTTTATATTGAAGAAAAATGAAATCTTGAGGGGGAAACGGTGGAAGCTTCATTTTAAAGGACTATTGAATCGGTAGTTGAAAAGCATCGCACTTGTGCATCTGGATTTGAGTGTCAGCAAAATTCGGTTCTTGATGCAGGATAATAACGTGTCATTCTATAATGCAGCAGCTATTTGTAAGTTTTTGACACGCATGCAATTTTACTGTGATACACCATCCCAGACTTGATACTCGAGAACGTGGAGGATAATGTTTGTCTTAAAACTTAAGACTGTCTTCGCCTCATCTGGTTGAAACATCGAAGACATTTCCAAAGAGAAAATTGTTTCAATTTTCATGTAAATTTGCGACATCGTAAATCATACGTCTGTTTATGATACATTATCCGTAAAATTAAATATATATATATATATATATATATATAATGCCTGAATATTGTTACCTCGATGTAATTTAAAGCTTACTTCGAAAACGAGCTTTAAAGATGCTATTGAGATATTATGCACAATATGTGCTTTAGTTTAAGTTAAATTTGACCTTTTTTTTCTGGCAAATTCAATATCTAAAATTGCGAAAATATAAAAATATACTTTAAAATCATAAATAGCAGGATTTAAATTAATTGAAAATTACGCTCATTGATGTAATGCTCAATTTATAGTTAAGTGTTTGAATCTCTGTTTTGTGTATGTATACAATATCACGTGATTTAACAATATCATTGTTAAATCACGTGAAACTTAAATAACAAGAAAAAATAAATAAATAAAATAAAATAAACAAAAATTGGACACTGTTGGAAGTTTATTTGATAAAACATGCTCATCTATCGGAATTTTTTTTAGATTATTAAATTATCAGATTTTGCATTAATTACTCTCAGGAACATTGAAACTAAAAAAGGCGCTACAATCGTGAAACTTTGCAAAGTAGATGAATGGCGTCCGATATGAAAATAATCCAAGTTGGTGTCTATGCGCACGACTACATATCTTGCAGTAGCGCTGTAATCAGGAAGGAGATCCTATATAAACAGGCACGCACATAATGGAAGATTCATGAACGTAACAATAACATTCCGACCCTAGGAAGACTTTTATGAGCAAAAAATTCCTGATAGAAGTGTAAGAAGACATTTCACACGTCTTGGCTAGTTTTAGAGGAGCCTGACCATCGGCATGAAAACCTCAGACTGTTGGACGTGCCTTGTTGCTCGCCAGGTTGATCGTTTGGAGGGTGACATCAGAACACGAGGGAAGCAGTGGATACGAAATGATACCCACGTGCCGAGAACCGAGTCTGGAGCGAACAGAAGACGAGACGAGAGAATCGAAGGTTCGTGCGACAAGCGCTTGTGGATCTCACAGAAACTCGTTCCCTAATTCAATCAGATGTAGGGTTACCAGTTGTTCTACAAACTTCCTGACGCCTAGGGGAAGTGAATCTGCTATCCACGCGCCCTTTTCGTGTATTGCTGTTTACAGCCTTGGTGAATTCCGTTTACAGTGGAGACAAGCCCGAGGGAAGTGGAATGCCACAGATTGGCAAAACATGGTGTTTAGTGATGAATATTGGCTTGATTTCGGGTCAGATAATAGCCATGTACAAGGTGAGAGGCGCCCTAGGGAATGATGTAATTCCACCCAGGCTGTAGTGTGACACACTGCTCGTATATTTGACGTAGTGGTCTGAGAGGTCATAACTTATGGTAGTTTATTTGCACTTATTGTGCCAGCGTTATACTGGTGACACTCTTCGACCCTACGTGGGACCTTTCCTGGTTGCTATTCTAGGGACAATTTTTCAGCAAGATAATGCTCGTCCGTATGCAGTTCTAGTAGCTCAAGACTTTCTACATCATGTTCAGTCTCTTTCATGACCGTACCCGTCTCCAGAGTTGTCCTTTATGGAGCATTTGAGGGATCGGCTGAACCCCCAGATACCCCGGTATCACTCTGTGCTTGATTTAAAAGTGATTGTTTAAGATTTGTGGGCCCATTTGTCTCAAGGCAACATCCGAAGAATAACCAACTCAATGCCAGGCAGTGTTGCAGCATGTATTGCAGTGGAAAGCGGTCCAACACGCTATTGAAGTTGCACTGCATTTGTCTAATTGTACACACTGCATTTAGTTAACTGTCGTTATTTAGGGATTAAGTGAATCTGCCATCTGTTTCGCTATGTCTATTAAATTTCACTTTGATCCGAAGCTCTCTTCTTGGTGCGTTATTTTCAGTATTCCTCATTGTTGAAGTACAGATCGAAACGAGATGTAATTACTTCTTTACATGATTATTCTTCTTAGCCTGACAGCTTCTTAATTAGAATATAACCTTTATAATAGTTGATTTTAAGTTCCAGTTCTCTGCAATATTTTAGCAATAATATGACTTGTCAGGTTTTTCCATATTTATTTCTTTTTCTTTTTTAGTTCTTTAATTGTCTTGTTATTTACGGTTTCTCTTTTAATTACAATTTACTGTATCTTTGAGATATGAATTATCTTTTTTTGCACTTAACTTCTTACATTTTATTCAACTTCTTGTGCATCTTGAATCGACAAACTGTACTATATTTCTAATTTTTCTGATTATCGTATTAACACATATAGGCGGGTGACAAAATAATACGAACTAATAAAAATAATACGAAACAGTGATAAAAAGGTGACAAATAATACGAGCTTCTGTGAAAAGGTACTTCACACAGCTATAGTATAGTTAAGTCACCTGGCATAGAAATCTGCCAACTAATGGCAGTGAAAAGAAAAGTACCAGTGTATTAGAAATTGTTGTAGGAACAGCATGCGACTCTATTGTACATTCTGAGAGAAGTAGCAATGTCAAGCCTGACAGAATTCGAAAGAAGAACAATTCCTGGAGAATATTTGATTGAAGGCTCTGTGATGGAAACTGTAAATGTTATGGGGTGTGCGAGAGTTTTAACTGCCGTTATAACAGATTGGTAAAAGACAGTAAGAGGGTGTTAGCAAAACACTACAGTAAACGAAAGTTTCCTTTTTTTTCCCTAGACAATTCTCAGCCGTAAACTGCTGAACATTATCAAGCGATCTTGATAATGTTCAGCAGTCTACGGCTTGAAGCTTGAAGTATAATTTATAACAGCTTAGGTAACCAAGATACTTAGGTAATTACTGATAGACTACCATACTTACTTATTATGCTTATCACAATACTCCATTATCATTGGAGTGATATGTATATGCAAAATTTACTGTATCTTTATACTGTATCGATCATATATATATGAACAGAGAAAATTAAATAAAATCTTCTAAAAATTTAAAAAATCTACTTACTACTTCACAAACATCGAGGATACCTCGGACTCCTTTTAAATATTGTGGGTTCCAATCAAAGACATCCCTGAATGTCCACTCAAGAAACTCTCTTGCACGTCCTGCAACAGCAGCACCCCTCTCTGATAACCCTTCAGGTACAATACTCTCGAGTCCTGATTCTAGATCTTTGGCTTTACCAGGTAACATTTCTTTTATTTTCGACATCTTGAGATTTATGAAATTTCACTCAAATAGCCTAATAAAGGAACATTCACTAAATATTAGGAATCATTGCGTATAAACGTAATAAAAATTGATATATTTTTTGGGTTAAAAGAATAACAGTGATTTTTAGTTAAGACTTTAGAGTGAGACACGCAATCATCGCCAAATTGGAGCTTTAAATTGGGGTTATTGTTTTTTATATGAGTACCATAAGGAGGAAAAACACTTGAAGTCAAAGCAAGTCGATCCAGGATTGCCTATGTACAATGTTCTTAAATCAGATTATTATTATACTTCGTTAATTTATGAAAGAAACCTTGAAACTTCTCACCAACTAATTAATACTTTACATTTACATTTTATTGGAGCCAGAGCAGTGCAGAGTAATTTTTCTCGACTTTGTAAGCACGCTCTTTTTTGTCAGTGATTCAGATGCTTTTTCTCAATATACTAAATCAAACCACTTATCATAAATATTCGATAAGATGTGATATAAAATACCTTTAAAGATGGTCCCCTTTTATTTTCGTTATACCTGTCAATTTATAGATTCATCAGATGTTAAATTTACTTATCTAATTGTTTGACAAAAACTGAATAATGCTTAAGCGTTTCAATGAAATCTTTTCCGCTAAAAGGCAGGTCTTGGAGGCAATGATGATTAGCTCGTTGCTTGGAGATCAATTCTTTTCAGGGTAATAAGCGTTTCAATATTGACATCTATCAAATTTACTGGCTTTAGCAGTGGTTCCCAAAGTGGACGCTGCGGTGTTTTTACAGGATAGCTGCGGAATCTCCTATTTTTACCTCTTTCTTATGATAATTAGTGCTTTTATTAAGAGGAGGGCACCGTGGGAAAAATTTAATGAAAAGAAAGGGTGTCGTGACTCCAATAAATTTGGAAAAATTAGATTTAAGGGAAGTATGGGAAGCGAGTTGACGATAATATGTGACGACGATTAATGCAGTGGAAATTAAAATAGGTCTCCAAACTATGGATACGCGCGCGCGCGTGTCAATAAAATCAACTTCAAAAATCAATAAAATACCAAAAGCAAACAAATTCTAAAACTAATAATTGTGCCGAATTTAACCATATTAAATTTAAATTTTAAGATTTAAGTAATTTCTAGAATAAAACTAATGACCTTATTTATTAAGATTTATACGAGGTAGTAATTTTCCGTTTTTAAAATTTCTGTTCTTCAAAAGGAGGAATTAACAAAGATGCAAAACAATTCATTAGGATTTCTGCATATACGAATCTTTCTTCACAAGAAGCCCAAAATATAAAAGTTAAATTGATAATCACGTCTACGTGTACCATGCAGTGATTTTTGGGGAACTACACGAACCTTCAGTGGAGTTTGTCATTATCAAACTCTTACAATTTCACCAGCACCCTCAAGCATACTGCTTTCGAACACACACATATTCATACAGATCTGTCAGCATAAAATCATCCGATTCGTAGCAATTGTTAGAGAAACATCTGTCTTGAAACGAAACAAAAAAAAACGCATTGAAATCTCGGAATGACTTTTATACCCATATATTTTTACCATTAAAACCTGTCTACATAGAACTCGCTCTCCTCAAATCCACTATTCTTACAGATATTGTAACACAATACTTATTCATTTCACCCTTATAGCATTCCATCTAGCGGATCTTTCTTTTCAGTCAAAAGTAAGTGCTCTCTTGGAAACAGCAATGAATTTTTTAAAATTAAAATGGGTACTTTTCCATTTCGCCGATGCAAGCGATAAAGTCGCCAAAAATGATACAACCGACGTCCAAACGGAATATGTATATAATGTGCGTTGTCGCCAATAAAGCCTGCTTGGCGAGATTTGCACCGGTGAAATGGAAAAATACCTTATATTGCTATCTATGCACAACTGTAACCTTTGCAGGTACTTTTCCGTTAAAGGGGACCGTTGGCATTGTTCAATTTTTTTTTCGCCAGTTGGGAACAAAATATGACGTGCAACCGCAGTAGTACTGCGTCAGGAGAGAGGTGAATTCGCACAACGTGATTTGGCGATTTTTTTACGGGCTCTTTTAATGGAAAAGTACCCATTTTCATTTTACCCTTTCACTTGAAATCATTTTCAAAAACGTAAATCATACATTTCAGACATATAATTAATAGAATAATTTAAGGAGAGAGGGCTCCTTCGCTAAAGTATTACGGAAAAAAATAAAATGTTTTTCTAAAAAGAAAATTATTTTCCAAAAGAGAAATTTTAAAGAAAATCATTGCGAAGAACAATGTAAAGTATTTTTAAAAACTCTTTTAGGTACTTGTCTATTTTAGCGGCACCCGATGATTAATCGCCAAGCGACTAAGAAATATCGTCAAGTAGGTTGTATAAAAAGATAGGTTTCAAGAGTTTGGCGATGACTTGGCGTAATCGTAATTTGACGGGCGCCGTTATAACGGACAAGTACCCTCTTTTATCTTCTATATTTTTAAAGAAACACCTGCCACTTTAAACTAACGGATGATAAAGTTCCAAAAGAAAGAACACGAGACTTATGTATCCATTGCAACTCTTCTTTTTTCACGATTTCGCGCCCTTTTATTTTCGTCACCAAAGCGTTGGCTGAAATAGGATTTTACCAAACACTCTCGTGTCATTTAGTCCGAGAGTGTACAGAACTATCATTGAAAGGTATCAAGTTAATCAATCTCATTTTTTTTCATATTTTTGAGGATATACTTAGTTCTTTATACTAGTTTCTTAAGCATTTGAAAAAATCTCATAATTATTTAAAAACTTATTCAGCATATGATCTCTTCGCTGACATATTCATAAAGAGTAAAGGTATTTTGGTGCTTCCCTGTTATAAGGGCCCTCACCAAATTACCACAGGCCAAAAATGGCCACCAAACTCATGAAGCCTACCTTGCGGTACAACCTGGTTTGGTGAAGGGTGCAACGTAAACGTACCTACTCGCTAGTCCACCCTGGCACACGTTCTTGTGTTATACAGTTACCGGTAATTTTTCTCGGCATGTTTTCCCAACGCTATTCTTGCCAAGCTTCCGAGGCTGGCCTTAGTGTTCAGCAATGGAACGCTGCTGGTTTGTCACAACCAAAAAAAAGGTGATAGGTCATGGCTGCCTAGCCATCCATCACATTGGAATCTTTACGAACCCTGCCTGCTGAATCTCTTCGGCAGATCCAATGAAAAGAGATCAATCACGTCATAAAGATTCAGAAACAGCGCTTTATTAGCGTGTAGAGAACTTTTTAGATAATGACTTCGGTCTCTTCTTTTATTTCTTCTAATTTTTATATTTGCCTTGCCATTGGAAAAAGCAACTACTTTGGCGATATTTCTTTGTCGCTTGGCGACTGATCATCGAAGGCCGCCATAACTGGGAAGTACCATTAATTCTAAAATATAGTTCTGAGTTATGGCGATTGATGCACTTTCATTATTTTTCAGAAATATCTTGCCTTTAAGAAAATAATTTTGTTGAACCTGTTCATTGTATTATAATTATTCGATGCTGTATGTGTATATATATATATATATATATATATATATATATATATATATATAGGAGGGCTTGGCGACGGGGGAATTTTTTTGGGCGATAAGTCACTAAATTGGCTTTCATTACATGTAGTGACTATACAGAATTTTCCTACCAACGCTATAATATATATATATATATAAAGATCATCTTGGCGCGGTTTCAAAAATCACTCCAAGCCCTTTGACTTCCCCAGTTGGTGTTAGAATGATCTCTAGTTTGAATTAGTCCAGCAGAATTTTTTGTGATAAACATAAAATCCAACATACGTAGTTCTGTTAGCATATGTGTAAAAACAATCTCTCATGAAATTTATTTCTGCGTTCCATTTATAATATATTTTTAAATTTTTTTTAAAATAATAACTACTATTGCTAAAAATTACTCAAATAATTGTATTGATGTAAAGGTATTTGATTATTATAGCGGCTCCCGTCAAATTAGGATTACGCCAAGTCGTCGCCAAACTCCTGAAGCCTATCTTTTGATACAATTTACTTGACGATATTTTTTTGTCTCTTGGCGATTAATCAACGAACGCCTCTATAATAGACAAGTACCGATATAAATTACGTTATATTACATAGCGATTATGTAATTATATAACGGATTAAATAAATTGAAATCTAATCATTGAAATTAAAAGTAAAAAAAATTGTTTTATATACAGCCATTATTACGTATCGTAATTAAGTTTCAAATAATTTTACTTATTACGTATCGTAATTAAGTTTCAAACTAGGATATATCTCAAATTGAACATACCTCGTTAAATAGAAATAGATATTTTCTTCAAATTTAGATTAATGATTAAAAGATTACTTAAACATTTCATCCACAATAATTTTAAGAATTTTTTTTAATTTGAAAAATCAAAAACTTTGTTTTTTACAATTACTATAAATGAAATAGTCAACCAATAGCTCAATTTATAAAATTTAAAAAGAAAAAAACGATCTCGAGGATTCTAGTATATCGTTGCCTAAAATATTTAAAGAATTGCATTAATGTGTGTTGCATGCGCTCATTTAAACCGCTTCATCATCAAATCATCAATCACAGGAGGCAGTTTTGAAATTAATAAGAAACGTGCAATTTTAAAAAGTCAGCAAGGCGATACGAATTTACAGCCTATATATATATATATATATATATATATATATATATATATATATATAT